>JBAMBR010005581.1:17500-67417 GCA_037044475.1 Zaprionus obscuricornis | reverse complement strand
CAGGTAAAAGACAATGGATTATACTTATAAATATATTTATATTTATACATTTTTTTTTTACTTATACTTTACAGATTAGCAGCCGTTTACAGAGCATTGTTGGTGCAGATGTTTTGATACATTTCCCTGGCAGAACCAATATGAAAACTCATGCACGTGTCGGTGATGTATTTAAGGCCTCAATACTGCGCTATGATTTCATATCAAAATATGAAAATGTATAAAAAGAAGCAATTGTAGTAGCAGCAGCCAGCAGATCATGTAAAAAGCTAAATTCAAATGCAAAACTATGCTTGCAATAAACAAACAAAAAACAAGAAACGAACAAATGAAAATGAAAATGAAGAAAAAAAAATGAAATAAAAGACAGTTTTATATTTTTTTATATATATATATATATATATATATATATATATATATATTAATATATACTGTTATATAATATATATTGTGTATTTTTTTTTATATATATATATATATTTTTGTATATATGTAATGTATTATTAATTGTGTATAAATTGTAAAATTATGTATACGCAATGTATGCTTGCGCCATACTTCAGCACAAAAATACTAGACCGAACCAGGCGATAGATATTTACAATTTGTCACAAATTTAGAAAACAAATGTAAGAAATTGTAAATATTACTTTTCACTTTTTTTTGTTTTTTTTTCGATTAAAAACAAAAGAAAAAAAATGTATAAAACAATTTTAAAATTATTATATATATATATCATATATATAAGAAAAAAAAATTATTAAATTTTCAACAACAAAAAAAATATGTTGATATTAAAAATATAAGAGAAAAAATGAGGAAAAAATAAAGATACAGAAAGAGAGAGAGATAGAGGGAGAGAAGTTTACGCCAAAAAGTATGTAAGAAAAAAAAGTGCAAAAATTAAAGAAAAGTTAAAACCTAAAACATATAGAAATGATTTTTCAAATTTTCGATTCAATATATATATATATATATATATAGTATATGTATATACAGCATAAAGAATATGAAAATTTAAAAAAAACAAAAAAAAAAAATATAGATTGAGGCACGCGCGGATTCAATCAAAATTTCACTGCATATTATTAAGAAAATGAATTCAAATTCAATTTTGAAATTCGCTCTGGCTCTGTTTTTTTTTTTTTTTGTTTTGTTTTTGTTTTTATTTTATTATTGTTTTTTTGGGATTCGTATGCAGAATGCAAAAAAAAAATGTTGATACTAAACGGACTGCGTGGCAGCCTCGCTGGGACGATGGAGTCGCAATGAGGAGCGGCATGGCAACGTGAATTGATACTTGTTATGTGATAGCAATGTGTAGCGCTGCTGTGGCGCATAATCCCATAGTGCCTTCTCAATGACCTGCAATGCGCTGGCACTTAATACATCTGCCGTATATTGGGTTGGTGCGCCCGGACACTGTGAGATGGCTATAATGAATTTAGCAAAGTTCAAATTATTTTTTTTGTACATATATATATGTATATGCATATATTCATGTATTGTAACTTACTTTGTGCAACTGGTGCCTTATAGAGGGATTCAGCGGTCATGCCACATGTATCAAGGGCCACAATACGTACACCATATGGTTGCAGCTCCTTGCGTAATTCATCGGCACATTTCTCAACCGCAACACGTGATGCATTAAAGGCAACCAAACCATCACCGCCCATATTAGCGCCTGCTGTACTGCCACCCAAATATAATAGACGTCCGCGTGTTGGACGCAAAAAACCAACAAATGCTTTTGCCACACGCAATGTACCCAAAATGTTAGTCTTAAGCATATGTTCCCATTGCTGTACATCCTGTGATTCGACACGTCCGCGATAAACACTGCCGCTGGTATTAATGACAGCGGCAATGCCACGTTCATTGGCATTCAAATGTGCGCCCATGGCAATGGTTGCCTCACGTAATACATCCTCACGTGTGACATCCAGACGCATGGGTATTATGGTGCCACTGATGGGTTCATCACTATATTCACGTATTTTCATCCAGCCGCATAATAATTTCGCTGGTAGTGAATCACGGGCCTCCTTCATGCCGGCAAAGACACGGCAACCCTTGTTGGCCAAATATGTGCAGAGTTGCAGTCCCAATGCTGTATCCGCACTGGTCACTAGCACCACACGACTTGGTTGCATGTCAGCCGCTTGACTCGCTTGGCTCTCCTCACGCACCTTGCATATTAGATAGATGAGCAGTGCACCGGCGATTGAGAATAAAGCCAGCAGTTGGAAGGCCAATACCAGCATGGTCATTGGCTCCATTATGGCATCTCTGTGTGAGAGAGAAGGAAAGAGACAATAGTGAAAATTATTAGTAATTTTTTCAAATTAATTAATTTTAAATAAATTAATTTTATTAATTATAAATAAATATAATTATTATTATTATTATAATACAAATTTTTGTAGAATTTATAAAATCAATATTCATATTTTTATATATGCATTTAAAAATGTAATGAAATTTGATTAATTTCAAAAATAAATTTTATAAATAAATAAATAAATAATATAAAATTCATACCTATAGGCATAGGGAGTCAAAACATAAGAGAAAAAGTTTATGGATTTTCAAGAATTAAAGGAAATTTAAATTTCATAGTGGAAATACGTTAATTTTGGAATGTAATGTAAGTAAATATTATTAGATAAAATAATAAATTGTATTATAATTTCAAAAATTAATTATGAAAAATATAAAAAAAAATTTTTTTTTTTTAAAGTGGAAAATTTTTTTTTATATTTTGCATAATTAATTTTTGAAATTATAATACAATTTATTATTTTATCTAATAATATTTACTTACATTACATTCCAAAATTAACGTATTTCCACTATGAAATTTAAATTTCCTTTAATTCTTGAAAATCCATAAACTTTTTCTCTTATGTTTTGACTCCCTATGCCTATAGGTATGAATTTTATATTATTTATTTATTTATTTATAAAATTTATTTTTGAAATTAATCAAATTTCATTACATTTTTAAATGCATATATAAAAATATGAATATTGATTTTATAAATTCTACAAAAATTTGTATTATAATAATAATAATAATTATATTTATTTATAATTAATAAAATTAATTTATTTAAAATTAATTAATTTGAAAAAATTACTAATAATTTTCACTATTGTCTCTTTCCTTCTCTCTCACACAGAGATGCCATAATGGAGCCAATGACCATGCTGGTATTGGCCTTCCAACTGCTGGCTTTATTCTCAATCGCCGGTGCACTGCTCATCTATCTAATATGCAAGGTGCGTGAGGAGAGCCAAGCGAGTCAAGCGGCTGACATGCAACCAAGTCGTGTGGTGCTAGTGACCAGTGCGGATACAGCATTGGGACTGCAACTCTGCACATATTTGGCCAACAAGGGTTGCCGTGTCTTTGCCGGCATGAAGGAGGCCCGTGATTCACTACCAGCGAAATTATTATGCGGCTGGATGAAAATACGTGAATATAGTGATGAACCCATCAGTGGCACCATAATACCCATGCGTCTGGATGTCACACGTGAGGATGTATTACGTGAGGCAACCATTGCCATGGGCGCACATTTGAATGCCAATGAACGTGGCATTGCCGCTGTCATTAATACCAGCGGCAGTGTTTATCGCGGACGTGTCGAATCACAGGATGTACAACAATGGGAACATATGCTTAAGACTAACATTTTGGGTACATTGCGTGTGGCAAAAGCATTTGTTGGTTTTTTGCGTCCAACACGCGGACGTCTATTATATTTGGGTGGCAGTACAGCAGGCGCTAATATGGGCGGTGATGGTTTGGTTGCCTTTAATGCATCACGTGTTGCGGTTGAGAAATGTGCCGATGAATTACGCAAGGAGCTGCAACCATATGGTGTACGTATTGTGGCACTTGATACATGTGGCATGACCGCTGAATCCCTCTATAAGGCACCAGTTGCACAAAGTAAGTTACAAACATGAATATATGCATATACATATATATATGTACAAAAAAAATAATTTGAACTTTGCTAAATTCATTATAGCCATCTCACAGTGTCCGGGCGCACCAACCCAATATACGGCAGATGTATTAAGTGCCAGCGCATTGCAGGTCATTGAGAAGGCACTATGGGATTATGCGCCACAGCAGCGCTACACATTGCTATCACATAACAAGTATCAATTCACGTTGCCATGCCGCTCTTCATTGCGACTCCATCGTCCCAGCGAGGCTGCCACGCAGTCCGTTTAGTATCAACATTTTTTTTGCATTCTGCATACGAATCCCAAAAAAACAATAATAAAATAAAAACAAAAACAAAACAACAAAAAAAAAAAACAGAGCCAGAGCGAATTTCAAAATTGAATTTGAATTCATTTTCTTAATAATATGCAGTGAAATTTTGATTGAATCCGCGCGTGCCTCAATCTATTTTTTTTTTTTGTTTTTTTAAATATTCATATTCTTTATGCTGTATATACATATACTATATATATATATATATATATATATATATATATTGAATCGAAAATTTGAAAAATCATTTCTATATGTTTTAGGTTTTAACTTTTCTTTAATTTTTGCACTTTTTTTTCTTACATACTTTTTGGCGTAAACTTCTCTCCCTCTATCTCTCTCTCTTTCTGTATCTTTATTTTTTCCTCATTTTTTCTCTTATATTTTTAATATCAACATATTTTTTTTGTTGTTGAAAATTTAATAATTTTTTTTCTTATATATATGATATATATATATAATAATTTTAAAATTGTTTTATACATTTTTTTTCTTTTGTTTTTAATCGAGAAAAAAAAAACAAAAAAAAGTGAAAAGTAATATTTACAATTTCTTACATTTGTTTTCTAAATTTGTGACAAATTGTAAATATCTATCGCCTGGTTCGGTCTAGTATTTTTGTGCTGAAGTATGGCGCAAGCATACATTGCGTATACATAATTTTACAATTTATACACAATTAATAATACATTACATATATACAAAAATATATATATATATATAAAAAAAAATACACAATATATATTATATAACAGTATATATTAATATATATATATATATATATATTTATATATATATATAAAAAAATATAAAACTGTCTTTTATTTCATTTTTTTTTCTTCATTTTCATTTTCATTTGTTCGTTTCTTGTTTTTTGTTTGTTTATTGCAAGCATAGTTTTGCATTTGAATTTAGCTTTTTACATGATCTGCTGGCTGCTGCTACTACAATTGCTTCTTTTTATACATTTTCATATTTTGATATGAAATCATAGCGCAGTATTGAGGCCTTAAATACATCACCGACACGTGCATGAGTTTTCATATTGGTTCTGCCAGGGAAATGTATCAAAACATCTGCACCAACAATGCTCTGTAAACGGCTGCTAATCTGTAAAGTATAAGTAAAAAAAAAATGTATAAATATAAATATATTTATAAGTATAATCCATTGTCTTTTACCTGATCCCCATTGACGCTGGCATGCAAGGCGCCATTAATACTGCTTACTGTAGCGCGCACATACTCTGGCCGTGCGTCCAATTCAATGGATTCATTCAGCAACTATAAAGGATTCAAAAAGATAAATCAATAAGATCATAGAAGATATATATATAATGCTACAAATATAAATATATAGTATAAATATATATATAATGATAATAATCATAATGACATCAGCAAAGAATAAAATATATATATATTTTTATCTGAACATATCTAACATATAATCTATGGCCAGTAATATATTTTTAGCATTATCTTAAGGTTATTTTAGTTATCACTTTATCTGTAAAAAACACTAAGTGTTATAATCTTTGCTCTACTTGCAACTTGTTTATTTATTTCTTCAAAATTTCATAGAAAGAAGCAACGTTTTCTCTTTTGCTTATCTCATCAGTATATATTATTAATATTATTTTCGAGGTAGACGACTTTTTTTTTTTGTGTTAAAGATAACGATAAGTCATTAAAAAAAAAAAGAGTCTTCAAATACTTTTCAACGACCTACAACAACAACACGTGCAACAACAATAGAATATTGATTGATCATGAATCTCACTTGTCACATTTTCAAGTGTCGAAAATGTTTATCAACAAAAATTTCTTGAATGGCGTATTTCACAATGATAATGTTTTGCGTATTGTAGGGGAAGGTATGATAAAGGGAGGCAGACTTATAACTAGAACTTACTATAATATTCACAGTGGGTAAAATACATTTAGGTCGCTCCCAACCGGCAGCCCAACGTACAGCCGGCAAGGCAAACAGATGGAATGTAACAAAAGCCGAAACCGGATTACCGGGCAGCCCAAAGAAATATTTATTCCGACGACTGGCAAATGTCATTGGTTTGCTAACAAATAAAAAAAAATATATAAAAAATAATTATAGATATATCGATATATCGATATAGTATATGATAAATGATATTTACCCCGGCTTCATATTAACACGTCCAAAATGCAAGGTAAAATTTAGTTGCTCCAATGCTGGCTTTATATAATCACGATCACCCATTGAAACGCCACCGCTACAAATAACAAAATCTACAGCATCATAAAGATGCAACAGCGTTTGCTTGATGGCCTGCAAACTGCAAAAAAAAAATGTAAAAAAAAAAACAATTATATAAATGTCATCATCATCTACAGATAATACAATAGATATATAATGTTACCCACTCATCGTTCAACATATATTGTTGCATGCATTCGAAACCAAAGTATTGCAAGAGCTCCTCTAACATTGTTGTATTCGAGTCATAGATTTTACCAGCAGCCGTTGGCTGTTGTGGTGCCAACAATTCGCTGCCAGTTGAGATTATAGCCACTTTTGGTTTACGCAGCGGTAGACGTGCACCAACGGATGCCAACAATGATTTGATGACAACTGGCGAAGTATCAAATGCAGGAAATACTTTACTTCCCATACGTAGATCATAGCCAATGGGGCTACATATATATAGATATATATATATATAAATAAATAAGAAAATTATATTCCAGATATAAATATAAAAAATAATAGAAAACTAAGAAAGAAATATAAAATAATATAGTATACTGATCAGTCTTATGTGAACTTCTATATACAGCTGAATCTATGTCAAGTTTTATCCTGGTAGAGAGACAAATTTATAGATTAAACAGAAGAAAAGAGACGAAATAAACGGACGAATAGATCGACGAGCAGACAAATAAATGTTCAGAAAAATAGAAGGATAAAACAGACAGAAAGATAAACACATAGACAGACGTATAGAAAGACGAAAGCACAGACAGACAACTTGTCTGTTAATTCCAATCATTCTACGAGTGATCTGCCATGCCTTCTTTAAGAAATTAATAGATCCATTGCAAAGGGTAAACATATGATGATAAATCACACTAACCGCACATCCTGCCCGGCCGTAGGCTCCACCAAAATCTCAACGAGACTTTCTTCACCGTTTTTATCACGCTTTAAAAGCTTTGTATCCTCAATTTGAACCACACAATCAGCATGTATAGGCAATGGTGCACCCGTATTAATCTTAAAGCATTCATCCTCTTGCAATGGATGTGAACACACCTATGGGTCAAAGGGCAAGGTTAATCAATATATTAATAATAGAATAAAATAAAAAAATTATAAATTATTATTACCTTATCGCCAGCGGCAATGTAATCAACAACACGCTTGGTGCCTGAAAAACCTGTCGACATCATGGCATAGCCATCTTTAATGGATGCACGAAATGGTGGTATATTAACCTGAGATACTAGATCGGACATTTGTTGTGCGATATTAAGATTACGCTGCACAACGCTCATAATAATATTCAATGCTTGCTCCACTGGCAACATGGGAAATGGTGAATTACGATCATTATCACTGCCATTGCCTGTTTTATGTGGACAAACATGATCACGTTGCAATGTTGCTGCAGTTGCTACAGGTAGCGCTGCTGCAGGTATCGCTGTTGCTGCTGCTGCTGCTGCTGCTGCTGTAGTTGCTACTGGCTGATCAGTGCCTTGTATTTCAACATGTGTACGCTGCACAAGCTGAGTATTATCGCTAATCAAGTGTAGTGCGTGTGGCAATAATTCACGTACAGCTTCAAAACATTCACCGGCAGCTTTAACACTGCCCGGAAAATTAAGTATCAATGTATTGCCAGCAATGCCGCAAACGCCACGAGATAATGCTGCAAATTTAGTTTTTTGCAATGATGCTAAAGCAATTGCTAAGGTCAATTGAGTGCAATCCTTATCGAGCAACGGCTTGGTTGCCTCCGGTGTTACATCACGTGGTGCAAAACCAGTGCCGCCAGTGGTCATAATAATACGCACATCGCTGCGATCAATCCATTTGCGGAGCTCACGCTGTATGAGATCTTGCTCATCGGGTAGCACACTGGAAATCACTTGGACATTGTCAAAGTTATCGCGTATTAATTTCACCAATAGTGGACCACTTGCATCTTTGGCTGGTTCATGGTAACATGTATCACTAACTGTAAATTTAATAGAACAATTTAATATATTAAATTCTGTTTAATATTTTGTTTGTTTTTTTTTTATTTTTTTGCATTTTCAATTTACTTGTTAAAACACCAAACATAATCGAATCCATGGCTACATTTAATTTACGTCTTAAAATACTTGCACTATGATTGTTGCCTGTCGCCTGTCGTTTTCAATTAAATTGTTTAATAAAGAATTTAGCACTCAAAGGGGACACAAAAACTTTTCGATTGCTTTGACCGTTTGGGCTGTCAAGCGCTTCGGGTATTTTTAGTACATTTTCAATTTGAATAGTTTTTTTCATATGTACACACTGATACTATATAGAAAATTATTTAATTTACTTGTTCAACTTTTATAATAAATATAAAATGCATATATATAATACTATAATTAATAATTTTAATTTAAAAAAAAATGTTTTCTTGCAGCTGACCTTATTTTTAAATATTTACAGATTATTTTAAAATTTAATGTGTTTTAGCCAGAAACTAATATGTACACACTGGTCACTGGCTTATATTTGAAAATAATTTTGCAGTTGCTTTTATACAAAAACTGCTTTTTAAATAGTTATGTTAGATTTTTATTTATTTTAATCAACAATATATATAAAAAAAAAAAGATTTTTACATATATATATATATACATATATGTATATATAGCGTAACAATAAACTGAACGTCTCATTTTAAACAGACTTTTTTATTTAGGTTTACTAGCATTGTCAACCTTCTGCCGCTCCTCCAGTGGATCGTAACCAGATGCCATTTTTTCCTTAAACTGTTCGTAGGTTCGCTTGCGATCAAAGTGTTTCACCCACTGGCCGGGGCAAGATTGTTCAAACTGTTTTCGCATTTGTTGACAGACATTTGGTACTTTTTCTCCGCTTGTTGAGCTATGCTTAGGTGCCTTCTCGTCCAGACATTGCCAGTATTCGTCGCGCGATGACCAGCACTTGGCACGCTCTTGTTTATCCGGGAAACTCATCAGTTGGCAGTTTTAATTTGTTGATGTTCCGGTGTCGGTGCCTGATGTTCGGTGTCGATGTGTTGTATTATTCTGCAGTTCCCTTTGACTGATGCACCGTTGCTTCCATAAGAAGTCAACCGATGAGCTATTACCTCTGTTGTATTTAATTAAAGTAAATGCATTAAAACTAATAGCAAAAAATAAAACAAATGTTACAGAACCAACCTCAAAATTACAAAACATACAATTTATGAAACCGTGTGCCCAGTTAGCATAACATAACAACAGCTGATTGACAAATTGAAATGACACACAATTTATGAAACAGTGTGGCCAGCTAGCATAACATGATAAAAGCTGATTGACACTATGAAATGCAAAAAAAAGCGAACTATTCGCGCCAAATATTTGAATTTAAAAATACAAAAAAGCTACGAACTTCTACATTCAGCAATGAGAAATATATACATACATAGCATTTCGGTTGTAGTACAATTTTATTTGATTCAATAACTTCGTGACTTATTTGTTTTTGTTTTTCACATTATTAATTTAAATTTCAACTAAGTTCGAATTACTAAAACAAGAGAAATGTATGTGTATGTATTTAAAAAAAAAAAAAAATTTTGTTATTTTTTATAAAACGACTAAAAGAAACAAACAAAAACAAACTGATAACAAAAAAAAATTAAATTATAATAATAATAATAATAGTAAGAATAAAAGTGAGTATGACTACTTAAGTTCTAAATATCGTGCATCGAAACCGTTATAACTATGTATATAATTATATATAAAGATGTGTATACATATAGATATAGTTATTATAATTGTATTTGTATTTGTAATTGTAATTGTAATTATAAATATAATTGTAATTGTAAATATCGCTTATGTGGTACACAATTTTTTTTTTTTTTTTTTTTTGTTTTTTTTTACGTATAAAATGCTGCCAAATAGTCAATAGTACGAGTGGGAGCGCAATAAATGCTCCTGTTGTCTCATACAATTGAAATTGAGCTCTAAACACATTTACAATACAATATGTATAATATATAATATATATATATATGTATATATATATTTATATGCAATATTTATGCATTATATAGTTATACAGTTAGTGTGTGTGAACTCTAGGAACACATTGCCAAATCTCAATGCGATAAAAGATTGCGTTACAAAGTTTTACTACAACTATCTTTCACATTTATGTTTGACTAAGTATATTACTTAAAAAAAACATGTATGTATATGTTTGTGTGTGTATGTATGCCTATGTGTGTGTATTGATATCTTTAGATGTTATGCTTATAAAGTTAAATATACAAATACACATACATATATGTACATATATGCATTTATCATTATCAGCTAATTATCAGTGGTTGCTGGTAGTTTGAGGGAGTAGACATTAAAGATGTGTGTTTGCATGTGTATGTATGTGTGTGTTGTGTGTATTTATGCAATAGATTTTTCAGCATTATATTTGTTATCATAGATAACTTATGTCTACAGTTATGACTATTGTTTAGCATATATATTATATATATGTATGTACATACAAAAACAATTATTATTATATATATATACATATATATTAAGTTATGAAGCCACATTCCTGACCTACATATATATATATATATTTATATATAGTTAGCATTAGGCATATTTATCATCAATTTCACTTACATATTTTTAATTATTTTTTTTCTATGTAATGTAACATGATTTTATCGTTAGACGCAAAGATATGATTGAAAAATTGAATTGGAAAATTTTACTGCATGACATCATGATATGATGCGTAATATTCGAAATATTGACATATTTAATATTTGTCACATATCTTTTTATAAACTATATACTATTATATATGTATGTATGTATGTATTTATATGTATAAAAAATAAAAATGAAAATAGAAAATAAAAAAAAAAAAATACACACATAAAAATAAAATGCATTGCAGTCCAATGTATGTATTGTATATGTATATATATGTATGTTCATAATATATGTTATTATTCCTGTAGTACCTTCAATTTTAGTTTTGTCTCTAGCCATATAGTAGAAGTAGTAGTAGTATTAGTAGTTGTTATGGGGGAAAAAGGGAAAAATTGTTAAATGCTGAGTGCTGTGTGTAGTGTGTGATGATGCGGTGTGGCTGTTGGTTGCAGTTGGTTGGCAGTTAGTGTATATGCAAAAACTTAAGGCTGCATAATACACACTATACTATACTACATATATATATACACATATGAACACAATATATATGTATATATCTATGTATAGGCAAACGTCTTTTGGTCTCTTGTCATTTTTCTTCTTGCTGTTGGAGACGTATACGTATTATTGTGAAGTCTTGGATGATGTCGGCAGAGGGTGGGGGGGAGGAGGTGGTTGATAATTTTTTTCTTTTTGTATTTTATTCTTTGAAAGCTTCTTTTTTTAGGCACTTGTGGCTTTCGAGCGCAAGGCAAATAAAAAATGCATCCATAAGCAGCAGCTAACTATATGTGTGTGTGTGTGTGTGTGTGTGTCTCTCTGTGTATGTGTATGTGTGTGTATGTAGGTGTTAGCTGTTGCTTGGCGCATTTACAGTTTGCTTTGCATTGTAAACTACGAAAATTAAAAATTGTTAAAAAAAAAAGACAAAAAAGTACAAAAAAAAGCGAAAAATATTTTCACTGTGCACGAAAATGCTTTCAAATTTTGTGTTTTTTTTTTGTTTTGCATTTATACTATGCTTATGTATATGTATATGTATGTGTGTGTGTGTTGTATGTGTTTGTGTTAATATATGGCTAAAATACATTTTTAGTGTATTTTAATAGCTAATCAGTACAATGCTCGGCACAAACATACATACAATTATTATTATTAATTATAATAATAATTTATTATGATTTATATATAATAATTATCATATATAATAATTTACATAATAATAATAATAATAATAATAGTAATTAATTATTAATTATTATTATTTATTTTATTTTTTTCTTTTATTATTATTATTCATAATTAATTATTACATGCGAATAATTCAATTTTTTTTTCAATTATTTTCAGTTTTATATTTAAATGCAATTTATGCATTTTTTTTTTATATTTATTTATTTATTTTTTTTTATGTCTGGAACAATTTTTTTTTTTTTTTTGTAAAATCAAATTCAATGCCAAAGGCTAATTTAAAATTTTTGTGCTTGAATATATCAAAAAAAAAAAGAGAAGAAACTGATCAATTTTTTTTTAGACATAAGTCTCTGCAATATAAAAAAGAAAAAAAAAACAATTTGCATATTTTGTTTTTTTTTTTTCTGACATTATTATTGTTAAATTCACGCTCGGTCCCTTTATAATGTTTGCCTGTTGCTTGTTGTTGTTGTTATATTGATTGTGAATGCAGTTGCTCTTGTTGTTGTTGTTTTTGTTGTTGTTGTTTCTTTTGTTGTTGCATATTAAAAATTTAGTATATTCAATTCTTGTAGATTTTGTTTAGTTTCGTTAATGCCTATTGTCACCTATGACTAGATATAAAATTGTATACCAACCCCCCCTCCCCACCCCTCCACTAATTTTCGCTCTCTTTCTATCAATTCAGGCGCACCATATAAAGATTGATGTGTGTGTGTATTTATATATATAAAATTAATTTTGATATATATATATATATATATAATAATACATGAATTTATGTATATTCATAATCATGTGTATTAACTTATCATATGGCTTGCATTAATATAATTGTTTAACATTTAGTTATGCATATGCGATGTTATCGTCAGATATATATATATTTGTATATATATATGTGTATATGTATAAAAAAAAAAAAAACAAAACAAAAAAAAACTAAAATTGCTAAGTACCAAAAAAAAAGTGTTATGCTTACTGTAACTTCATTTTTCTTAATTTCTTATACTTCGTATTTCTCTTATATTTATTTATAGAGCTAAATATTATATTTATTTTTTTTTTTTTTTGTAAAAAAAATTTATTTATTTTTTTTTGTTTGTATTGCACAATGCGACTTGCAGCTCATTTACTTGTTACTTTTCTTGATTTTTTTTTTTGTTAAAAAAATAATAATTGTATTAATTATTTTATAAAAACCAATGTCTAAACAAAGATATATGCAATTATATATCTGTAATAATAATCTGGTAAAAAAAAAAAAACTACAAAAAAAAATAATAATAAAAATCTTGAAACATTTGGCAGTCGAAGGTCAACAAGAAACAGGCGAAAAAAAAAAAAAAATCCCAAAAGCATGTTGTTGTTTTTATTGCTGCTGTTGCTGTTACTGCTGCTGCTGCTGCTGCTGCTGCTGCTCTTGTTGCTACTCTTGCTGCTGCTCTTAATGCTCTTGATGCTGTTGACTTTTTTGTATTGAATTCTTCTATACATATAATATGGCGCGCTCTTCTCTATGTGATGCTTGGCAACTTGGCTTGGCCAAGAGAGTCAATGTTGTTCTGCTCTAAGCTTTAGCTTTAGCTTAAGCTCTGTGTCTCTATAATTCTAACTTTATCTCATTATCTCTATCTCTATATCTTCACTATCTGTATTTATGTGTTTGTGTGTGTCTCTATATCTGTCTCTCTCTATTTATTTTCTATTACTGTCTCCAACTATGTTACTCTCTCTCTGACTCTCTATCTTTATATCTGTCACTATCTCCGTCTCTATCTTTATCTGCTATCTCTATCTACTGTCTCTATCGCTATCTCTATCATTTCTGTGCCCAACTTTATGCTTATATATCTAACTCTATGGCTAACATCAACTTTTTCTTCCAATTGCTGTCTCTGTCTCTAAACACTATAACTATATAATCATATTGCTGTCTCTTTCTCTTTCTCAATCTCTATGTCATCTATCATCTGCAAGTTATTTGCATATGGAATCATTAAGTTTTTTTTTTTTCATTTCATCTTAACAACTTAAAGTGGCGACGCTATGAATAATTCTTGCGTCTCTGCTGCTGCTGACGTCTCTGTCGCTGTTTTCACTGTCACTGTAACACTTGTTGCTGCATCTTCTGCTGCTGCTGTTTCATCTGCTGTTCCTTCATCATCATCATCATCATCATCATCAACATCTTCAGGGTCTTCTTCCATTGGCGATACATTTGTACTTGATGATTGCGATGCATATTTACAAGCAGCTGTTAAACATCTGCAGCCGCCACCATTAATACGTTGATCTGCACGCCAAAATTTTTCACCATAATCATAGCTATAAAAAAAGAACAATAAGTATTATAGTACCAATGGTCGTGAGAGTGTCGGAAGACTTACCAAATCTCTTCACCAGCATCAATATCACGACACGCAAAGAATGCAATCTTTGGAAAGCGATAATCCTGATGTTCATAAAATACACGCACTGGCAATATATTTGGATCACATGAATGATTAAAGAAACGACTAACATTCCCATAATAATTGGCATCAATGCAATGTCCATTATTTAAATCAAAATAATAACTATCATCGGTACGACGATCGGCTTCGGGTGCTGTTAATATTTCACCGGTATAGCTGGCAACATATGTTCCCTTTGGTATATTCGCCAATGCACGTACACCCCAACCTTTACTTGGCTCTTCACATTCAACAATTTGTAACGGTGTTCTCGTGCCATTCTGTACAACACGATTCTTGCATGATAACTGTAAAAAAAAATAAATAAAAATTATTAAAAATAATATTAAAACCAGAAAACAAACTTATCTTTGGCGAACCGAAGATTTCATGCCCTTGGAAGTCTTAAAAGATAACTTTTTATATAAAAACTTAATTTTCGATCGATTGTTCCTATGGCAACTATATGATATAATTGTCCGATTTTAGGCCAAATTTATATGAGACGTTTAAGTCATCCCCAAATTGAAATCCTATAAGTTTCAGCTAGATAGCTTAACAAACGAAGCAAAAATAACATTTTCGACCGATCGTTCTTATGGCAGTTATATGATATAATTGTCCGATCCGGCCGGGTTCCGATTTATGGACATAGGCACTTGTGAATACATAGACATAGGGAGTATATAACAAAAAAAAAAAAGAGTTTTTTTTATATAAAAACTCAATATTCGATCGATTGTTCCTATGGCAGCTATACGATACAGTCCTCCGATTTCGACCAAATTTAAATGAGACGAGTAAGTCGTCACTGAACTCAAATCCTGTAAGTTTCAGCCAGTAACGAAGAAAAAAATAACATTTTCGACCGATCGTTGCTTTGGTAGCTATATGATATAGTGGTCCGTTCCGGCCGGCTACCGATTTACGGATATAGGGACTTATGAACACATGAACATAGGGAGCATATGTATCAAATTTCATAGATTTAAAACTGAGAGACTACATATGGTTAAGAAAGACGAACAGGCGGACAGACAGACAGATATATTTGCATATTTGGATGCTCCAGTCGACGCTAATCAAGAATATATATATTTTATTGGGTCGGCAATGTCTCCTAAGAGATGACTTACCTGATTACAGCCACAGACATCATTACATTCAAAGATAACAGCGGGATCATCATAATTGAATTCACAATTTAAACGACTTTCAGCCGTATACCAATTTTGTGATGAAGCACCATTACATTGGCATAGATCACTGCTGCAACTATCGAGGCATGAACAGATGCGCATCTGTGATACGCGACGATCAATTTGTACTGAATTTTGTAATATTATACAATTTGTAATATATTTAAAATCTGGCCACATTAATGCATCAGCTTCATCCTCATGCTCAGACATTGTTAACTCATTTCGTACAGCTTGTATTGGACGCAATTCTCGACCATTTGATGCATCCGCACAGACGACACGTGTACGTAAACCCAATGGACGAAAGCTACGCATTTGCATATTAAAACCAACAGTACGTCCACATTCAGATTCCTCATTTGGTATACAATCGAATGGCAATTGTTCGGCACGATTCTTAATCATCATATCAGCTCCATTGGCTATTAATGCAATGCACATGCGCGTCACCGAGTGTCGACAAGCAATGTGCCTACAAAAAAAAAAAAAAATAATAAAAATAAAAAATTTTGATAATTATTAGATTAAAATATAATTTATATTAAGAAATTCCAAAATATTATAAATTATATAAAAAGCAAGCAAATTATCTATTTTCGGCATGACAAAGTCTTACAAGAAAACTTTTCATATAAAAACACAATTTTCAACTAATTCCTATGTCAGCGACAGGATATAGTTATCCGATTTCAAGCAAATTTCTACGAAATGCATAAGTTGTCAGTAAACAAAAATTTCCTAATTTTCAGCTGGTTTCACATAACGAAAAAAAAAATGTTTTTCATACAAAATTTTAATTTTCAACCAATAGTTCCTATGACAGCTATATGATATAGTGACCCGATTCGGCCAGTTACTACTTATATACAACTTATGGGCAGAGGACGTATATATAACAAATTTCATTGTCAGAACTTTAAAAGTGAGTAAAAATAAGATCCGCAGATCTGCTATTGATCAAAAATCTAGCAAAATTAAAGATTTTCCAAGAAAAAATGAAGATTAAAATTAAAGTAAAAGTGATATATAAAAATAGCGCTGCAATTGTACAATATCTGAGAGAGTTAATACTATGAAAATACTATGATAATCATAGTTTAAATATACAATTTTCCTTTGTCAGAGAATGTTAAATGTCGATACTAGAGTTGATATGCCCGCATATTGTGTTAATTTATTGGGTGTATAAATTGGTGTCAACTGTGCATTTCCTGAATGCGTTTGCTAGTGTTGGAAAACCAACAAATGAAAAAAAAAAATGGCAGTTTACATGATGATGATATACGGGTTGGCTTTGATTATCGAATAGAAAATTAAGCGAAAACTCAATTTATATAAAACTTAATTTATATAAAACGACGAAACATGTTAGTGCCGACTGAGATATAGAATATATATTCCCCGACATATAATTTGTGGGGTGCTGACAAGCCTCTGCTTAAGAGACCAAAATTAATAACTACAAAATAAATTGTATAAGAAATATATATATATATAGATGTATATATACATACAGTGGTGTATCGCCTTCAACATTTTGTAGATTGCAATCGGCACCAGCTTGCAAAAGTACCGTTATAGTCTCCAAGCCATCATTATGTAGCGTTGACCAATGCAATACTGTATTATTATCATTATCGCATATATTCGGATCGGCGCCATTATTGATAAGCAAGCTAAATAAAAGAAATTTACAGAGACAGAGAGAGAGAGAGAAAGTGTGTATGAGTTTTTGATGAGATAAGAAATTTTTTTGTTTTTTTTTTTTACTAGCACATACCTCACAATATCAGTATGTCCCAATTCTGCTGCCCAGACCATAGCTGTCCAGCCGCCCTCATCCTGTGCATCAATGAAACTTAAAAAGTTGGCAATGTTGCGTGAGGCACGATAACTGTCAACTATTAATTGTGCAGCATCCAGATTCCCCAATTTTGCAGCAATATGTAAACTTGTCATGCCATCAGGACCCTACAAAAATATATATATATATATATATATTACAATGCACAATTCAAAATTCAATAGATAAATATATCAAAAAAAAATATATATATATTTATATATATAACAAACCTTAATTCCAACATCGGCGCCACATTGTAAGAATAAATTTAGCATATCGCATTTATCATTCATTACGGCGCACATTAATGCCGTACGCAATTCGCTATCAACAATATCCACAAAATTTTGCGAATTGGCACCTTTGCATAGCAGCAAATATGCCATTTGTAATGTCCCCGAATGTGCAACCAGATGCAGGCAGGTGCCATTAAGAAATTCACGCATACGCGTTAATACATCATAATCAGCAGCTATAAGAACGTAAGAACGTAGCAGCGGGATATCAATAATATGAAAATAAAAAAAAAATATAAATGCAACATGGAAATATTAATAAATTGTAGAGAATTGTAGTAGATACTAGATGTAGTAGTAGTAGTAGTAGTAGATAATCAATATAGTAGTAAAAGTAGTTGAAGTATTAGTAGTAATGATGATAGAAATGATAGTAGAAATAGTAGTAGAAATAGTAGTAGAAATAGTAGTAGAAATAGTAGTAGAAATAGTAGTGGAAATGATAATAGAAATGGTACTAAAAGTATCAGTAGAATTGGTAGTAGAAATAGTTGTGGAAATATTAGTAAAAATGAAAGTAGAAAGAGTAGTAGAAATGGTAGTAGAAATAGTAATAGAATTTGTAGTGGAATTTGTAGTAGAAATAATAGAAATGATAGCACAAGTATTGATAGAAAAGATAGTTGAAATATTAGTAGAAATATTGGTAAAAAATACAAGTAGGAAAAGTAGTAGAAATGGTAGTAGAAATAGTAATAGAATTTGTAGTGGAATTTATAGTAGAAATAATAGAAATGATAGCACAAGTATTGATAGAAAAGATAGTAGAAATATTAGTAGAAATATTGGTAAAAAATAAAAGTAGGAAAAGTAGTAGAAATGGTAATAGAATTTGTAGTAGAATTGGTAGTAGGAATAGTAGTAGAAATGATAATAGAAATGGTAGCACAAGTATTA
Source organism: Zaprionus obscuricornis (assembly GCA_037044475.1). Taxonomy (NCBI): domain Eukaryota; kingdom Metazoa; phylum Arthropoda; class Insecta; order Diptera; family Drosophilidae; genus Zaprionus; species Zaprionus obscuricornis. Next base: position 48,300 of record JBAMBR010005581.1, on the reverse strand, counting down.
GTAGAAATAGTAGTGGAAATAGTAGGGGAAATATTAGTAAAAATGAAAGAGGAAAAAGTAGTAGAAATAGTAGTAAAAATGATCGTAGAAATAGTTGTAGATAATAGTAGTAAATAATATAGTAATAGAAACAATAATAGACTTCTAATTATAGTAGTAGCACAACTGATAGGAATAGTAGTAAATACTTAGTATGATAGTATACATACTTATATAATAAATAATAAAGAGGATAGTACCTAGTATATATATATATATAAATATATATAATATATATATACTAGTACTACAACCAGTATATATTATAGTAGTAGATATAATAGTTATTATAGTAGTAGATATAATAGTTATTATAGTAGTAGAAATACTAGTAGAAATAATTGTTTAAATATATATAATAATATATTACTGGATATACTAGTATGTACAAACTAATAGACATTACTATAATAAATTTTATAGTATTAAAAATAATAATAATATTATAGTTAAGTAGTATATATAGTAATATATGCTTAATAATAAAGTTTTTATAGTTTATAGTTGTTCTTTTTTTTAATAATACATGTAATAGTACAACTATTTATTAGTATATTATGTAGTATATTTTCTACTAAATTTCAAGTTGCAGCTAACTAATACTAACTATAGTATACTATAGTATTTTAAGTAATATATATTTTTAGTGGTATAATTTGCAGTATTGTTAGTACTATATTAAGTATTTTCTATATTTATATTTTCTTTAAATATTTTTTTAGTAGTAAATTTAGTCTATGAAGTATACTAATATTTTCTAGTAGTATCAATTTAGTACTATACTAAGTAATGTTTTCTAGTAGTATATATATAGTACTATATAATATTATATATTGTATTTTTTTAAATATTTCTCTTTTTAAATAGTTTTTTTTAAATTCTTTTTTTTTAAATACTTTTTTTTTAAATACTTTTTTTTAAATTCTTTTTTTTTTAAATATTTTTTTTTCAAATATTTTTTTTTTACATAGTTCATAAATATTTAAAATACTTTTTTTTTATTTATTTCAATAAATATATTTTTTTTAAATATTTCATTAATATTCAAAATACTTTTTTTTTATTTATTTCAATAAATATATTTTTTTAATTATTTCTTAAATATATTTTTTATTTTTTTTTAATTTTTTAGTAATATATTTAATATTTTATTTTCTTTTATAATTTTATTTTCTTTTATAATTTTATTTTTTTTTCAATATTTTTTTTAATATTTTCTATTATTATATAAGGTAGAATATATTTACAGTATAATTAATATTATATTAATTAGTATATTTGTAGTATATTTAATATTATAATTATTGTTATGATATATCATGCAGGCATATTATAGTATAATATTAGTATTATGATGGGTAACTGAATTGTTAGTAAATATAAAATATATACATATACATGATGTGATTACCCAATATTTCGGCGACACGCTCAAGATCATCATTTTGTACGGCGTAATACATGTCGCGTGTATTAAATTCAGTTGTGACACGCCCACTGGAGGAGACCATGCGACCTCGTAGTACAACATTCATAACGGATTCGGGTATCAATTGTTCAAAATTGATAACATTTAATGCATTGCCGCCAGCATTTGATGCTGTTGATGCTGAACGATTGTTGCTGTTGTTGTTGTTGCCGTTGGCGTTGCCATTGCTGTTGGTGCTGTTGGCACGTGTTGTGCCATTGGTTTTGCCGATATTGAAATTATTAGTGCCACCTGTGGCAACATTTAATGATTTACTGCGTGGACCATTTGTTGTTTTAGCTGCACTTGTGCTACTGCTGCCACTGCCACTGCCACTCCCGCTACTACTATTATTATTATTATTTATATTATTATTATTAATGTTGTTATTATTGATATTGATATTGCTATTACTGCTGCTGCTGTTGATGTTGATAGTAGTAGTGTTTGCTGCATTTATTGGCTTCTTGGAGCTGCCAGAAACGTTGCCGACAGCAGCAGCAACAGCGGCTGCAGCAGCTGCATTGCCAAATTGTGTAAGATGTGATGAGGTAATCAATTTCGCAGGTTTGCTGATATACGATAAAATACAAAATAAATAAAAATCGATTAATTATTATCGATAACACTATAATAATAATAATAATAAATTTACTTACATTTTAGCCTTCTGTGCGGGCAAAAAGACGGGCAACGTTTGGCATTTCATTGTCACCGTTGAGGTGCGTTCCGGCGTATCTAATCCGCAATGTGGACACTTTAATACAAGCAACGGTCCACCAAATGGTGTTGGTAATTGTAGTGATTGATGTTGTTGTTGTTGTTGTTGCTGCTGTAGCTGTTGCTGTTGTGCTTCATAGGGACTGTTGAGTATGAAACGTTGGGCACAATCTGGATGAAAGAAATGCTGCTGCTTGCAGAGCACAAATTTGCCCTAAAACAGAAGAAGAGAATAGAATTTAAATTGATTGATTGATTGACTGATTGATTAATTGAATTAAGTAATTGATTCAACAAAAGTTGAAATATATACTGATTGATTGATTGATTGACTGATTGATTAATTGAATTAAGTAATTGATTGAACAAAAGTTGAAGTATTCACTGATTGATTGACTAACTGATTAAATGATTGACAAATTAAATAATTAATCGATTGACTTACATTAACTGATAGCCTGATTGATTGATTGACTGATTAATTAATTAATTAAATAATTGATTGAACAATAGTTGCAGTATTTAATGATTGACTAACTGATTTAGTAATTAATTGATTGACTGATACAGACTGACTGATTGCTTGACTGGATTAATACATTAATAAAATGATTGATAGGTTGATGGATTGTCAGATTGTTGGATTGATCAATTGATAAATGGATTGATACAGAAAAAGAATGATTGATTGATTGGTCTAATATACTGACTGTCTGTATGATTAATTGACTGATTGATTGGCCAACTATTTGATTTATTGATTGAATGACTGATTAATTTTTTTGATTTAAAGCTAGATTGACTACAATGTTTAATTGTTTTTTTTTTTGATTGATCTATTCAATAAATGATTGATTGGGCTAAGAGACCGATTGATTGGCTGATTGATTGACTGGCATAATTGCATTACATTAATTGATTGACTGACAAAGTAAGCAGCTGTAAACTAATCGGCTGACTTTGACTTTTAAACTAACTGATTGATTGTTTAATTTACCTATTGAATGATAGATTGATATTATATTATAGGCTAAGTTATTGATTAATTTTGTTTTATAGATTTATACAAATTGATTGACTAATTTATTAATTAATTGATTGATTGATTGAAAAATAGACTGAATAATAATGACTGACTGCCTAGTTGATTAATTAACTGACTGATATACCGACTGATTGATTAATTGACTGACAAACTGATTGAATAACTAATTTATTGTTTGATTGATTGACTGATTGACTTACTAATTAGACTAACTAATTGATTAACTGATTGATTGATTGATTGATTCACTTACCAATTAGGCTATCTAATTGATTAACTGAATGATTGATTGATTGATTGACTTACTAATTAGGCTAACTAATTGATTAACTGATTGATTGATTGATTGACTTACTAATTAGGATAACTAATTGATTAACTGATTGATTGATTCATTGACTGATTGATAAAAATACTCTATAACATACCTGAGTACAAAAGATGCCACAGCCAGCACAACAATTATGCGACTGCAATCGCTTCTTATGCTCATCACAGAGTATCATATAACCAACACGTTGACTGGGACGCAATAGATTATGCACCTCGGCAGATAATTCATTGCAACATCCAATTTTTTGATCATCAATATTATCGATGGCACAACAAAATGATGCATCTGGTGCATTGCGTGCATAATAATATGATGTCTTTTGGCATAAACAAATGAATTTTGGTGTTACAGCAGCAGTAGCAGCAGCAGTTGATGAAGTATTTGTAGTAGCTACAGCGGAAACAGCAGCCGCAGCTGCAGCAGCTGAAGTGCTGGCAATAACTTCATTAGCATTAATCGATGCTAAAATTGCATTATTCAATGCATGCAACTGTTCATGTTCCAATGTTGTTGCTGCTGTTGGTGTTAATGTTGATGTTGAAGTTGCTGTTGCCGTTGCTGTTGCGGCAGTTACAGCAGCACGTATGCCGCCCAAGCGACGTGTCATTTTGCTGGGCATGGCAGGAGCTATAATGCTAGGCAAATTTGTTTGTCGATTTGTTGTTGCTGCTATAGCTGATGTTGCTGTTGCTGGTGATGCTGTAGCTGCAGTGCCTGTTACTGTTGTAGCTGTAGCTGCTGCTGTTGCTGCTGCTGCTGTTGTTACTTGTTCTTTACTTGCATTACGCAAACGCAATGTAACACTTGGTTTGCCAACCTGCACCCGTGTCGTCGGCACAAATTCTTCATTATCTGTATTTGAACTATCATTATCGGTAGCCTCTTCCTTATTATTACGTCTCAAACCTAAATGCTTAAAATGTTTCTCCTTTTGTTTTGTCAATTTACGTTGTTGTTTTTTATTAAGTTTACGATCTTCGGGTGAACGATTTGCATGATATTTGCCTAATTTAATTTCATTAAGAAATTGATCTAAATTTGGACATGATGGTATTGCATACATTGCACGTAATGCTGCACATGAATTATCAATATCACGTTGAGTTTTTGAGAATAAACGTTTTTTAATTGCACTTGTGCCAGCAGGATGATGATGATGATGCTGCTGATATTCATATTCAGATTTTTCACTTTTTTGTCGTGATGATGAATTTGAACCGCTGCCACCGCCATATGTTAATTGTTGCGATGGTGATGCATCATAGTGTGTTGCAGCATCTATTTCAGCAGCTGCTGCTGCTGCTGCTGCTGCTGATTCCCAATGTGTCATACGTTCAATATGCTTTGTCTCAAATTCACAGCGTAACTCATCATTTTCAAGTATCTTTGGTGTTGGCTTAATGCGACGCTTTGAACGTTTTGGCACTTGAATTTGCATATCATTGATGCTGCCACTAGCAGCAGCACTAGCAGCAGCAATAGCAGCAGTAGATGTTGCTGTTGTTAATGCTGTTGTTGCAGCACGTTTATTGCCAATGCCGCTGCCATTTGATAAGGCAGCAGCAATTATCATATTGCCACTAGTTGCTGCTGCTGCTGCTGCTGCAGTTGCTGCTGTGTTATGTTGCGCTGATGTTTGCAGTAATGCAGCAGCAGCTGCTGTTGCTGCTGCAGCTGTAACAACTTTTGCTTTACGGCCACGTTTCTTAGGCGGCGTCTTTTCATCCACAGTTGCTGCTACCAATAAAGGATCGATAGTTGCTGCTGATGCTGCTGCTGCTGTTGTTGTTGTTGTTGCTGCTATTGTAGCTGCTGTTGTCGTTGCTGGTAAATGCTCAACGGGCATTGCAATTGTTTCAGTTTTAACAACTTCATCAAGACTCCAAGCATGTGCCGCATCCTGACGATTACCCAGACGTACACTGCGTCGCATACGTTTACCATCGGTATTGTTGCTGCTGCTTGTTGCTGTTGTCAGAGCACTGTTCATTATGATTTCATCATCTTGCTGCTCTGACTTCACCAACATTATGTTGGACAAATCCATTGACATTGGTAACACTTCATCGTCCGGCAATTTACGTTTACGTCCAACTTTACCACGTTCAGCGGCAACTGTTGTTGATGTTGTTGGTGGCGATGGTGTTCTTGTCACCTCCTGCATACCACCAGCAACTGTTGTTTGGGTGTCGACGGGCAACATTGTTGTTTCTATTAATGCATCTGCATCTGGTTTTATTTTTTTGGCACGTCCACGTCCACGTTTTACTGGCACGGCAGCAACTGTTGTTGTTGTGGTTGTAACGGGTGTTGCTGTGCTTGCTGCTGTTGTTGCTGTTTTGGTTGCTGTTATTATAGCTGTTGCTGTTGGTGTTGTTGCTGCTGATGTTGTTGAAACTGCAGCTGCTGTTGATTTTGTTGTTACTTCTGCGGCAACAGTTGCTGCTGTTGTTACTATTGCTGCAACTGTTGCTGTTGCTGCCACTGATACTGTTGATGATGCTGTTGCTGTTGTTGTTACGGCTGTTGTTGCCGCGGCTATTGTTGTTGCCGTCTTAGTCTTTGATGTTGCTGGCGTCTCAATAAGACTAGAAACAGCAGCAGCAACATCAGCATCCGTTGCTTCTTCTTTAACATCAGATGACAGCAACAGCAATTCATTATGTTTAACAGAAATCGATTGCTGTTGCTCTTTCTGCTGCTGCTGCTCCTTATGTTGCTGCTGCTGCTGCTGTTGTTGCTCTTGCTGCTCTTTTTGCTCCTCTTGCTGCTGTTCCAGCTTTAATTCTTGCTGCGGCTGCTGTTGCTGCTGCTCATCGAAGCTGTTGCCTGGCGTATCAGTGGGTCGCGGTGTGCGACGCAAGCGACGCGTGCTAACAGCAGCAACATTTTGTTCCTGCGAAAATAAAATTGTTCAAGTATTACAAACGATTTAACGTATAGACAAAAAAATTGTAAACTAAAAATTGCTTCATTGTGCAATACACACACATACAAACACACACACACACCCACACACGTATATATATTATATATACTCTAAGCTCAATAATTCCGAAAACAAAAAATAAGAGAGAAAAAAAAAATTGTAGAAAGAACAAATGTGAACAAACCGTTTTGAAGTTTTTCTTATTAGACATTCGCATGTTCACAAAAAAACAAAATTGATAAGAGCAGAAAGAAAAAAACAGAGAGCGAGAGCGAGAGCAAAAGAAAGAGAGAAAATATTAAGCAAAAAAAAAAAAAAAATGTTGTCAATAAGGCAACGAACTCAATCGCCTTTTGACCAGCGTTCTAATAATTCCACAACAGGCCAAAAAGCCAAAACAAGAGCAAGAAGCTAGAAGTTAGAAACAGCTCAGCGGGGTGGAGAAATACTTTCTCATGCCACTGTCTTATATTTCTGTGCTTTTTTTTTACGATTTTTTTTTGTATTATTTTTGTTTATTTTTTTCTGTTTTTTTTTTTTTGTTGTTGTTGTTAGTGCGAATCTACTTAAAGTTAAGCTAAACACTTCCGTTACGTGCCACCATTCGCATATCCGCATATTCGCATATACGTTGCCATAACAACGTCTCCTTCAAAACATATGCGACCCCAAGCAGCGTATATATGTTGGGGCACAGGAAGCAAGATGGAAAGTGGCAAAACAAGTAGCAAAAATATGTAGAAGTACGAGATGATGACGATGATGGAAAATAGTTTCGGCGCGTGGCAGAAAATATGAAAGAAAAACAACACAACAACAAGAATGAAGAAAGGAAAATTCCTCTATACAGGAGAACTTGAATATGGATGCTTTTACTTTTCTTTTTCTTTTTTTTTCTTTTATCACAACATCACAACAACAAGAAGAAACAACAAAAACATTACATAGCTCAACAAAACAACAGTTAGGCAAAGCGCACAGTAAATAGTCGATATGATGAATCACAAAGCAAACTTCCACTAAATAAATTTGAAAATAAATATTCTATGAAAAATGTATGAAATATTATTTAATAATATTTTTAAAAATATATTCTATAATAATTTTATAAAATATTTCGAAATTATCTATGAAATATTTTATGAAACCATATGCTTTGAAAAATTTTCGGATAAAATCTTTGAAATATTTATTATAAAAAATATTTGAAAAACATTTATAATATATTCTATAAAAAAAAATTTATAAAATATTCTATAAAAAAAAATTTATAAAATATTCTATAAAAAAAAAAGTATATACATATATTCAATGGAAAATTTATAAAATATCGATAATATATCATAAGAAATAATTTTTGAAAAATTTATGATTTTCTAAAAAAAAAAAAATAAAATAAAAAAAAAATGAAATATTGTATAAAATATTCTATATAAAAAATGTATAAAATATTCTAACAAAAAAATTTTTTAATGGAAAATTTATAAAATATCGATAATATATTCTATGAAATATCATATGAAATAATTTTTGAAAAATGTATGAAATATTTTCTAAAAAAAAAAAAGAGAAATATCGTATAAAATATTCTACAAAAAAATTTATGCAATTTGTAAAAGTTATCTATGTGGCATTCCATGAAAAATTTTATGAAATATTTTGTAAAATAAGTTATAAGAAGTTATTATGAAACATTCTATTAAATAATCTAAGAAAAACTATTATGAAATATTTTATAAAAAATCAATTAAATCTTTTATGGAAACTTGATGAAATATTGCATAAAAAAAAGTATAAAATATTCACAAAATTATTTGAAAAATTTTATAAAATATTCTTTAAAAAATTGTTTAAAAAATTCGATAAAATATTCTATTAAAATGTATGAAAATATTCTTTAAAATATTCTATCCAAAATTTTAATAAATTCTATAAATTATTCTATTCTATAAATTCTATAAAAAAAAAAATTCCATGAATTATTTTTCTGTATGAAGAATATGATTTAAAATTTGTAAGAATTCTTCAAATTGATTGCAGTAATAATTACGAAGCAATCACTGTACCTAAATCGCAAATTACATAGAAATAAAGCAAAAACAAAATATACAGATATACATACTATATATCAATACATACTGATATACATATATATATATATATTTATATAGATGTATGTATAGATATGTAGTATAGAAAAAGATTAGACTAGATTAGTATTCCCTTTGTTATCTCGTCATTCTCCTTCTTTAATAAATTTCAATGTATAATATAAAAAATATATATAATTTTATTATTATTAAATATTTAAATATCACAATTTTTTCAAGTTGTGCAGAAAAATGCAAATTGATTAAAATGAAATTTACAATAAATTAATAAATTTATACGCGCGGTTAGGGGGCGCAAAGGCAAGCGATTGTGAGGCATATGTGTTTGTGTGTGTGTGTGTGTGTGTGTGTCAAGTAACGTTTGACTGCGGCATGCGGTGACACATTAGTACATCATATGTAGCTTTTTATTCTTGTCTAAAGTCTTTTGCACAAATGTAAATACAAATGTTTATTAGATCGCACAAGCATGCAAACACATACAGTGGCACACACAGGCACAAACACACAGACACACATACAGCATATGATAGCTTTAAATTTTATGAATTTTTTTTTTTTATTTATTTCATTTTTATTTTTGTTTATTTGTGTGTTTACTGTAAATTAATATTTCGCTTTCTCCTGAATAGCTCCAGCACATTCTTGCTCTCTCTCTCTCTTTCTCTCACTCTTTATCTCTTTCTCTCGCTCTTTATCTCTCTCTCTCGCTCTTTATCTTTCTCTTCGTTCTACTAATCTTACTATCTTCCACTCCCTCTCCCTCTCTCTCTCTTTCTTTCTCTCAATAATCTCTCATTTATTATTTAATACTTATCCCTAATGATCTCTCTCTCTCTCTCTCACAATCTCTATCTCTGTCTCTTTCACACTCTCTATCATTTGCTGTTAATCACTTATTAATAAACAGGCAAATTGCCTGCATTTTCTCTAATTGGGGCACAGCAAAAGAAAAAAAAAATAAAAATTAAAACAGAAAGTAAAAATCAAATAAAACTACAAAATAAATGAAAGAATTTGAAATTTACAAACACACACATACATACACACACATGCAGATATATGTATATACATAACAAATATGCATAAGCTTACACGCACACTTACATTTTTATCAGCATTCACAGTTGTTGTTGTTGTTGCTGTTGTTTTTGTTGCTGTTGTTATTATTGGTGCTGCGACGACGCTGACGTCGTCGTTGCCGTTGCTGTCAGAGACAACAACAGCAGCAGCAGCATTCATTGAAGTTGAATCTGTTGCGTCAACGGCGCTGTCAACGACATTGCTTTTACTGTTGCTGCTGTTGCTGCCGCTGCTGACGTCGCTGCTACTCTCAGCAGAATTAACAACAAGTGGAGCGCTAGCAGCCAACGGCAAAGTTGGGGATGCCGTTTCTAATGTCAATGATGCTGATGCTGAAGCTGTTGCTGCTGCTGCTACTGTTACTGCTGCTGCTGACGCTGTTATTTCTGTTGTTGATGCTGCTGCTGTCGACGCGTCTGTTGCTGTTGATGCTGCTGTTACTGTTGCTGCCGACGCTGCAGTTGTTGTTGCTGCTGCTGCTGCTGCTACTGCCTTTGATTTAGCTTTTTTCATTATTTCTTCATCTTCTGCTGCTGCTGCTGCTACTGTTGCTGTCGCAACGCTGTCTGTAATTTCGGCTGCTGCTGCTGCTGCTGCTACTGCGACATCATCATTTTTAACGGTATTTGCACTTTTCATAGGCTGCGCAGGCAAATCTTCAATATTTTTCTGTTCATCAATTGTTGCGTCGTCTATATTTTCCATTACAGTTTCAGTCTTAATATCATCGCCTGTTGTTGTTGCTGTTGTTGTTGTTGTAGTTTTTTCAGTGTCTGTGACAGCTGCTGCGAAATTTTGCACTGTTGGCGTTAACTGTTCAACAGTCGCAGCTGTTGTTGTTGTTGTTGCGCTTTTAAATGTTTCCTGCTCCAATTTGACAGCAGCAGCAGCAGCAGCAGTTGTTGTCGCTGTTGTTGTTGTTGTTTCTGTTGCTGTTGCTGCAGGAGCAGCTACGTTTTTGTCTTTTTCTTCTTCTTCTTTAGCTTTTGATTTTTCAATTGTTGTTTTTGTTTTTGTTGTTGTTGCTGTTGCTTTTGTTATGGCTAAAATGTCGTTGTCATCACTGTCGCCAACAGCAGTGTTAGCCCCAACGACATCGCCGCCATCGTCGCCAACATCGACATCGACATCAACATCGCCTTTTGCTTCGGCTAAACTTTGACGCTCGGCAACGTCATCGTCATCATCATCGTTTTCATTGTCGTTGTTTTCGTCGTCGACTGCTGCTGCTGCTGCTGCTGTGTTCGTTTCGTTAGGCGTCGACGTTGACGCAGCTGCTGTTACTGACTCTGCTTTTGCTACTTTTGCTGCTGCTGCTGCTGCTCTTGTTGTTGCTGCAGTTGACGTTGCTTCGTCTGATATTTTTTCATTTACTGCTGCTGCTGCTGCTGTAATAATTTCTCTCATTTCTTTAGTGGATACATTGGCGCCATCGTTTGACTCGTTTTGACTTTGCTTTTGGTCTTCAGCTACCAGCAGTATTTCATCAGTTACTGTAACTTTCGTTGTTGTTTTTGCATCTGCATCTGCAACTGCTGCTGCTGTTGCAGCTGTTTCTAGCTTAACATCCGCATCAAGCAATTTCTGTTCCTTGTCTTTAACTGTTGTTGTTGTTGCTGCTGCTTTTGCTGCCGTTGATACCGATGACTCCTGTTGCTTCTCAGTTGCTGCTGCTGCTGCTGTTGCTGCAGCAGCATTGTTGGCATCTTCAGTAGCAGCACGTTGACTTTGCTGCTTTTTATCCTTATCCTTGCATGCAAATTGATTATTTGCCAAATTTCGCCATTTTAATGTTTTATCCTCAGCCATATCTAAATTTAACAGCGTACCACTCTCCGCAGTACTTGTCGCGCAATCATTGTTAAATTTACTTGACATGCTGTTCAACAGTTCCACGTAGTCTGTCATTTTGGCTAATAAGATCCAACTAGACGATCAGGCCAATAAGATTAATGTTAAGAAAACACCAACAACAAATTTTTCTGTTGCTGTTGTTGTTGTTCTTGATTTATTTTCTTCTTCTTTTTCTTGTCACGTTTTTTTTTTTATTTAGTCTTTGAAAATTTATATTTCTTTTTTATTTGATTTTTTATTTATTTTATTTATTTTTCACTATTTGCAATTCACTTTTGTTTTTTCGGTTTTTTTTTTTTTTTGGGTTTTTTTTAATATGATTTTTGATTTGATTTGTTGCATTTATTATAGTCTTCATTTATTAAAAGCTTTGCTTTTTAATTTCTCGTTAATTTTTTTTTTTTTTTTTTGCCGCTGCTAACGCTGCTGTTGCGAAAAAAACGTGCATAAAAAAAATAAATAAATTAAAACAAAAAAATTATAGAATCAATATTCGGTATTTGAACACGAGGAGCACACGGCACGGCACGGCATCGGCAACGATACGCGACGCGGGCAAACTAGCAAGCGCAACGGTGGAAAGATAGAGAGACAGAGAGTGAGAGAGAGAAAGAGAGGACAGCGAGCGAGCTGATAAGATTTGTCCATCATTTTTGGCCATCAAAGAATATTCATAATGAAAATGAAAGGGCGCAGCAGCAGAAGAATTTAAGAAATAAACAAACAAGAAGAAGTAACTGAAACAACAACAACAACACCTGTCAATCGGACAACAAGCAAAGAAAGAAAGAAAGAAAGAAAAAAAAAAGAATAACATAAAAAAAACAACAGTAATCTGGTCAGCGGGCAACCCACTTTTCGCATATGTATGTGTGTGTGTTTTTTGACGACAGGAGGCGCCTTTTAATGAGCAGCGCTATTGGTCTCACTAGTCACACACACACACACACACGACATACATATGCACGCAAAGGTATACGCTGCTGCTCGACAACAACAACAACAGCAGGCAGACGCACACATACTGTCATACAACATATACATACATATGTGCATATACTAAGCAGCGCACGAGCCAGCAGTAACAAGCAGCAGCAGCAGCAGCAGCAGCAGCAGCAGCAGCAGTAACAGCAGCAGAAGCACGGTTGAAGTTGACGTTGACACCACGAGACGACGTTGACTGCGAATGAGACTGAGGCTGAGGCGTTGATTGTCTTTACTTTTTTTTTTTTAAGTATAACATGTAATTTTCAATTGTAATATTTTCCACTTATTAATCACATACATATATATGTATATATTAATATTTCATTGTCAATTTCTTTGCCATAAAACAGACAATACAAACATACATATATAAATACATATGTATGTAAAAAAAAAAGAGAAGAGAAAAAAAAAAGAAACCTCTGTCACTGCCTCTGCCTCTGCCTTCGCCTCCCTTCAATGATTCTGATTAGCTCACAACATGCTGCTTTTTTTTTTTTTTTTTTTATTTGTTGTATTTGTATGAATATGGCTAGCTTTATTTTTGTTGTTTTACTTTTCGTATTGCTCTTCGTCGTCTTCTTGGTGCTGGCTCTGCTAAACGACCGTGGTGGCTGCTCTGTCGCTGCGCTGCTGCTGCTGCTTATGTTTTTGTTGTTGCTGCTACAACTGCTTTTAATAGTTATTACAAAGTTGTAGTTGTAGTTTTTGTTGTTGTTATAGTAATTATTATCTATAATTGTTAATTTTTTGATTTTTTTTTTTTCAATTTAATATTTTTCAATGCTCTTTTAATCGGACAACGGCCACTCCTCCCCAACCTCATCTCCCCCTCCTCCTTTCCCCCCACATGGATATTTCGAGGCACTTTTGATGCAAAATATATGCTGTTGCGTTTGCTTGCTATTTGATTGCCTTTTGCTTCATATTTAATTCAGTTCGTCATATTCACACACAAAAAAAAAAAAAAATTATAATAATTAAATAAAAACTAATCACTTCGGCGAAATAATTTTTACACTCACACAATAATAAAACCGTTCAATGTTGCAGTTTCGATTTCGATAAAATAATTGTGATTTAACTAATATTCGTTGTTGTTACAAAAGAAAATAAAGAAAAACACACACACACACGCACACGCACACTTTGTTTTTTTAGGTCCGTCCGTCCGCCGTTATCCGCCGCCAGCGCACATACTCTCAGTGCGTAACTCTTAGCGAGCCGTCTTCGTCGTCGTCTCCTCACTCACTCACACTGCTTGGTTGTGGCTAGTTAGTACTGTTGGTAGCTGTATAGCAGCAGTCTACAGTGTAGCTGCTATTGCTGCTGGCTTGCTTGCTGGCTGGCTGCTGCTGGCTTCAATATCCACATAAAAAATACTTCTTGGTATTTTATTTTTTTTTGGTATTTTTTGTATGGGATTCTGTTATCGGCTCCAGGTGTTAGTGTTAATGATTATAGTAGGCGACGCCTTAATATTTAAAAATCAATTTTAACAGAAACAATTAAAATTAAAATGTAAATATTTAGAAAATTATTTATATATCAAATTTAAATAAATTAAATCTAAATTGTAATAATTGAATATTCAATATGTTTATAATAATATTAATTTTGGCCGTTTAAACTTTTAATAGATATTATAGTTAACATTTATTTCGTAATTGTTGCTAATATTGTTAGCTTAAATTGACCTTGAATACATTATAATTAATTGCATACCATTATTTTTATATTAAATGCAACATTTAGTATTTATTTCAATCCAAACAAGTCGACAATTCTTAACGGAGCTCATTTTTGCGTTAACAGTGGTTTAACATTTCAATTTAATTTTGCATAATATATGCTCTCTTTTGCGCCAACCGGTTTTTTTTTGTTTTGAACCAGCTGCTGTTTATCGTATTTACATATGTAGATTGCATATTTAATTAGAACAACTTCAAAAATTCAATTTATTTATATTTAATTCTTTTTTTTTTGTACAATTTATGCAGAATTTTTTTATTCGTTAAATACAGATCAAAGATTTGATTAAAGTATACCTCATAAAAATATAATTAATGTCATATGAGATACTAATATTAATTATTTGCTCTATTATTTATGTAGGTTAATTACTCCATTCAATGTTTAACAACTATTTTAGCATTACTTCCTCTCTTGACAATAAGCATTTTACAGTTGAGTAATTCTGATAAGAGCAACTTAAATGTAATCGACTCTGTTAACAATTAAATTTGTGTGTTAGATATTTTTTGGCGCTTATCTATCGATCGATTATTTCTTCTACTCACATAGAAGACAATATCAGCTATTGAGTTTATTGTTAATTTTATAAAATATGCTTATCAACTGCATTTATCAATATTATGAAATATCTTTACTTATGTTATTAAAATTAAAATAAATTTAAATCAATTGTAATCGTTAAGCCGGTGCAAATAACATATGGCAATCGATATATTACATTAGAGATACATTATTTACATAAATCCCATCACTAAAATGAATAATAACAAAACAAAGAAACGCAAACATTAGAATTAGAATTAATTAATTGGCGAAAAATGAAGCAAAGTTCCTTATGTATGTATTATTAATCGCATTGAAATTCAAATTCAAAATTAATTATATTTATTTTATCAGCCATATTTGCCGAGGATATCCTCAAGGATTATGGTTCATTTATGGAGGAGCATGATAATAAATTGATAACGTTACGAAAACAAATTCCCAATGATATTAATCGACAAAATGTTTTATTAACAAACATTTCACCGGCTATAGAAATTAATTATGCAGAAACCGATTGGCATAATGTTTATCAATTGGAATCCGAACTATTGGCCAATAAATCGTTAACAACATTAGCAAATCTTTGCAATCAATGCGTCGATTTAACAAAAATTATTCAACAATTGCAATTAAAATTTATAAAAATTATTTCTCGCATCGATCACAGTGGCACCTCAAATGCAGCATTAGAAACATGTTTATATCAAATGAGTTTAGCTATTGATTTCTTTTGCCATGTGTATTTTCTATTGAAACGCATCATCGTTGTACTTCAGAATATGTGGACACAAATAATGGCATATATATCGCATATATCGGTTGACATCAATGAATTGCATTTATTTGTAAGTTAAACACATTATTTTGATACCATTATAGAGTTTGTAAAGCTCAGAAGTAAGCGCTATATATACCCCATATATATATTCGTGATCAGCATGAACAACGATAAAGTTTCAATCCAGTTTTACAGCTATCTCTATGTCATTTAATATAACATACTCCCTACGCCCATAAACTGTATATAAGTTGAAATTGGTCGGATCAGATCACTATATCATATAGCTGCCATAGGAATAATCTATCGAACACTGAATTTTTATATGAAAAACTTTTTTGTTTGTTAAGTTATTCGACTGAAACTTATAGAATTTGTGTTTAGTGATGATTTTGACATCTCATAAAAATTTAGTCAAAATCTGATAACTATATCATATAGCTGCCATAGGAATAATCAATCGAAAACTGAATTTTTATATGAAAAACTTTTTTGTTTGTTAAGTTATACGATTGAAACTTATAGAATTTGTGTTTAGTGATGATTTTGACATCTCATAAAAATTTAGTCAAAATCTGATGACTATGTTATATAGCTGCCATAGGAATAATCAATCGAAAACTGAATTTTTATATGAAATTTTCGGCAGATCAAAAATAATTTTGCATTCTTAATTATTATTGATTTTAATTTTATATTATTTGTATATAAAATTTTTAGCATATTTTTGATGCTATGGTTGAACTATTGGAATCAATACTTGTCTTCAATGAGATTATGGAACAATCGAATCTAAGCAGTAAATGGTCGCTCTATAAGAAATGGCTGCAAACTTTGACAAAGCATTGTGAGAAATCGAAAATATGTACAAATTTTGAAATCAATGGTTTACAGACTTCACTCGATGATATTGAAACGGTTATAACTGGAAATATATTTCGGGTAAATATTAACACACCAAAAAAAAAAAAAAAATGTAAAAAAAAATTAATAATAAATATTTATAGATATTATTGGATAGTTTGCTAGAGACAAAGAAACAAATGAATTTAAAGGATACAAACATTAATTATATAACACAACATTCCAATGCATATATACGAAAATTATTAAATTCTATGGAAACAAATCATTCAAATGAATATCGAAATTATGAGGAACCTAAAAATCTTTTACGTTTAACATCATTTATATGTATATTACATCAAATTGGTATACTCATGGATGGTAAATTAATGAAAAATGTTATGGAAACAATATCACGATATCAACGTATACCATTAAATTATCAAGTATATTGGTCACCCCATAAATTTATTAGTAAATATGCCAAAACATTGGTTAAATCACATGATAAACAAAATGATTGTATGCGACAATATTATGCATCATTGGATAAAATTAATACATTCGATGCAAAAACCTGTCGACAATTGGGAACACAAATCACTTTATGGTCCATTGAAATGCAACGTGTATTCGCTGCTGGAATTGTGGGACAATTGAAAACATTTGGAAAACTTCTATTACTTGGTCAAAGTTATGTTGAGCAAATAAATAATTTAATTGATACATTAATACGTCGTCATATGGCATTAAATGTACCATTAATAACAAAATCAACATTATTAATAATATTAAAACTTTTACAATATTTACAAATATGTCAAACAATATTTGCAAGAAATCAAATAATTTGCACACGTTTCATTAGCACATTAATGCAAACGCAAAAGCAAAAAATTCTACAATTATTAATGGTGATAAAACGTAATATAATTGATTTAAAATTAATGCAAAAAAAAATGAATATATTAAGTACATTAAGAATCACGGAGAAATCAATTAAAGGATATCCACGTAAACGACATTTAACAATTATGAATTTAGCATTATGTGAATTTCTTGGAAAGGAACGTATATTGCCAGCGGATAAACAAAAATTATTTAAATCAATATCATTGCGTGCTAATAATTTATGTCGTTATCAGCAACATTTACAATATCAATTTGATGCAATACATTTAATCAATGATTATGATATATTTTGTCGATCTGATGCTTTGGCACTCAAGGATTATGTGCAGCAACAACATAATCCATATTTATTGCAAGTATGTATTATCATTATATATCAACATTATATATAGTATATATATTCTTGTTCAGCATTGACAGTAGCTTGCAAATCTATACAACCCTTGGTCCGTCATTTAGTTTGAATGCTATCTCAATGAAACTTGGCATATATACCTATACTTCTCATGTCCATAAGCTATATATAAGTTGGTATCAGTAAGATTGGATCAATATATCATAGGAACGAGTGGCAGAACACGGTGTTTTTTTCTGTTTTTTTTAAGATATCCAGCTGAAACTTGTTGAATTTAAGTTTAGTGATGCCTTGCACTTCTCGTATAAATTTGATCCAAATCGGACAACTATATCATATAGCTGCCATAGCACCGGACGGTCAAAAATTAAATTTTTGTATGAGTAACTTTTTTATTTGTTAAGTTTTCCGACTGAAACTTATACGATTTGAATTTAGTAATGACTTCTGCATGTCTGCCAAATTTGGTGCAAAACGTGCATCTATATCATATAGCTTGCATAGGAACAGACTGTCCAAAATTAAGTTTTTTGTATGAAAAACTTTAAGCTTTCCGGCTGGAATTTACAGTAATTGAGCTTAGCGACGTCTTATAAATGTCAGCTAAAATTAATGTAAATTGTACTACTATAGCATATAGCTGCCATAGAAACAATCTGTTAAATTGATTTTTTGTATAGATAAAAAATGTTCAAGTTTTCAAGAGCATCTACAACATCCCGACTATATCTTTTCATTTTTTTTATATATATTTTTATAATTTTTTTTTTTTTTAATAATTTTTATAGAATATCTTTACAGCAAGCAATAAATTGGATAAAAATCTAATGTTATTCAAATTGAATGAAAGTCATGAACAAATGAAACATTATCAGGATCAACGAACAAGTCAACTCTTTGTGCATTGGCAACAAGAATATCTTAGTACACATCTGGAATTTCTATTGCGTGTCGAGGCCTTATCACATCTCTTTCTCAGTCAAGAACAACCGTTTATGCAGAAGCAGACAATTGACTATAGAAATTGCATAATGTTGGCAGCAAGTGAAAATTTTGGTGTCTATAATATACTTAGAGGTTGTAAATCTATATATGATTTATATAATATTTATATATATTTCTATATTTGTGTTTGTTTTTTTTAGATAATCTGGAGAACTATTTTACTGCAACGTTCTATAATTTGACAACAATAGCACCGCACGATTGGAAATCATATGAGAAGATGCGACATTTAGCTAATAAATTACTGCAATTGCGACCGATCGATGATTATTTGCCCAATCAAATAATTGATCAGGTAAAGGAACCTATGATCATTTCCCTGTTTCCAATGCTTCAGCCACACAATGGCGCACGCATCGAAAGTTACTATAAATATTCCGCATTTCCCAATGTTATATTTATCCAATCAGATAATTGTTCAGGAACCCGACATAGATGTGTATATATATCCCATAAAACATTTCCCATTTCTATTGAAACCTTAATGCCACACAAAGAGTCGTCCAAATCATCAGGTCCTATATTTATGTACACCCTATATTTTCCACTGCTCTTTTTCTCCATTCATCTAATGATTAAGCTACAATTTATATACATAAGTATATCCCATAATCCTTTCCATCTTTCCAATGACTTATATATATATATTCTATGATCCATTTAAAGTAATATCAGCATCGACATTAAGCCCCAGAACAGGCTAAACCTATATACATATTTGTCCAATTTGTCATATTATATTAATCTATATATTTTTTATAACTCTTTATATAGGGCATCGATGTACTACAAATAATGCGTAATATTCATACATTCGCTTCAAGCTATGCATATAATATGAATTTACAATTATTTGTCGAAATCCAAAGTCGTAATAAACATCTTGATATTATCGGTACACGACACGTTGCCAATTCTGTACAAACTCATGGTACTGGCATTATAAATACAACCGTAAATTTCATCTATCAATTTTTACGACAAAAATTTTATACATTTTCAACATTTTTACATGATGAGCATATCAAATCGCGTCTATTAAAGGAATATCGTTATTATGCCGAAAATAAGCATATCAAACCATATAAATCATATCCATATGAACGTGCCGAAGGATTCATTAAGAAAATACGTAAATTGGGTATATCGGCCAATGGTGAAACATATATGGATCTATTTCGTAAAGTTATCACACAAGTTGGTAAGTTAATAACTTATTTATATACTTGGAATATACCATACCATATGCAGCTACATATATAGATTTTTCAATCACAATTGTGAATATTAGTCATAGTCATAATTAAATGTAATGCATATTGCATCATCAATGGCATTGCGACATATGTTTTGACATACGCTTTCAGTGAGTATATGAATTTTAACAAATAGTTTGTAACGATCAGACTTCATATAGTATATATATTCGTATACAGTCTTGACTTTAGTATCCAAATCTATGTTTTGTTCCTTACTCATTTTTAAAGATTATTCAATGTAACTTGGCTAACACACTCTATATAATCATAAGCTGTATATAAGTCAAAATTGGCCGCATCGGATCATTATATTATTTAGATGCTCTATAGGAACAATTGCTTAAAAATTGAGTTTTTTCTATGAAAAGCTTTTTGGTTTGTTGTGGAACTTACAGTATTTGAGTTATGCAATAGCATATTTATGTGCTACAAATTTAGTCCAAATCGGACAGCTATATCATATTGCTGCCATAGGAATAATCGGTATGAACATTTTTTGTATTGTTAGGAGGCTATACAGCTGAAACTTATAGGTTCGGAGTTTAGTGCCGAATCATATATGTCTTTCAAAATTTTATCTAAATCGGACCACTATATTATATAGCTACTATAAGAAGAAATCTTTGGAAAATAAACTTTTTGCATGTGAAACTCTTCGAGAGAGTAACATGTCTTCGATATGCCATGAATAAGTTTTTCCATCTGGTTTTCGTTTAATTGCTTTATTATGATAATGACAGCAGCATATGATGTCGATGATGATATACAATGTCATACGTGACCAGATGATGCCATATGTTGTCATATTGTTGCATATTATATTCATTTACTAGAAATAGAAATAAAGTTCCGTTTAATACAAATCATATTTCCAATATTTAATACTAAGAAAAATATATAGAAATTTATAACTAATTATTCGTCTTGCTGTTGTATTTTTTTTTATCAGGTAACGCTGTGGGCTATGTGCGTCTGTTGCAATCGGGCAGTAAAAATGCCAATTATCGCAGTCGTTCCTTTATGTCACGTTATAATTCGAAATTTGTACGTTCCGATGATAATGCTGAATTGGATGATATAACGGAAGGTTCAATACGTGAATATGAAAAGAGTGTTGAACACTTGAAGGAATGTTATTCAGATTGTACTAATTATTTCAAGGTATATATATAATCATATCCCTTTCTCATCTATATAAATAATTATAATTATAATTATTTTTTTTTAACAGTTATTAATGCAAGGATTTCAACCATTTTTATGCAATTCACATAATCATCATTTAAAAACATTTTTTCTTATAACGCCAGCATTAATAATGAATTATATCGATTATCGTGTTAAAGAGAAATTGAAAATGTATAAAAAAGATCAAGTGAAATGTTCATTATTTGAAGATGGTTTTGCTATTGGATTAATCTATATATTAAATATGTTAAATCAACTTGCTGAATTCCATGAGCTTGGCTGGAGTCAAACAACGTCACAACAATTAAATGCAGAACGTATTAAACTTAAAAATATTATGTCATCATCATCATCATCATTATCAACATTGGCAACATCAGCATCTGAGATAAAACTTTCACCACATAGAAATACTGCTGCTAGCGATATTATCGATGAGAAATTATTACAAACTGTGGCAATAACCGAAAGGCATGTGAATGCCTATGAGCATGAATATAATCTGTTATATGCTACTCTAAGTAGCGCTGAAATATTCTTTCAATAAAAAAAAAAAAAAATAATTAAATAAAAAACATATTCAATATACCAAAAATTTAATGCATTTCTTTTACTTTTTAATTTTTACCATATATATATAGTATATATATATATATTTTTGTATTCTCTCTTTATTCAAATTTCAGTTTGGATTTAAGACGAAAAATATGAAAAAAATAATAATCTTTTGTTCAAGATAGTATTTAGTTATTATTCATGTTCATACTATAGATATTCATATTTATATTCATAATATTCATATGCATACTATTCATAATAGTCATATTTCATACTTTTCATATTGATAATATTCATATTCATAGTATCAGTATTCATACTATTTGTATTCATATGCATACTATTTGTATTCGTATTCATACTACTAGTATTCATGATACTAGTATTAATATTCATACTACTAGTATTCATATTCATACTATTCGTATTCATATTCATACTATTTGTATTCATATTATCTGTATTCTTCATATTCATACTAATAATATTCATATTCATACTAGTAGTATTTATATTCATACTATTTTTTTATTCATATTACTAGTATTCATATTCATACCATTCGTATTCATAATACTAGTATTCATACTCATACTATTCGTATTCATAATACTAGTATTCATATTCATACTATTTTGTATTCATATTCATACTACTCGTATTCATATTCATACTATTCGTATTCATATTCATACTATTCGTATTCATATTCATAGTATTTGTATTCATATTCATATTCATACTATTCGTATTCATATTCATACTATTCGTATTCATACTCATACTTTTTTTTATTCATATTCATACTATTTTGTATTCATATTCATAGTATCAGTATTCATATTCATACTATTCGTATTCATAGTATTCGTATTCATATTCATAGTATTTGTATTCATATTCATACTATTTTGTATTCACATTCATAATATCTGTATTCATATTCATAGTATCAGTATTCATATTCATACTATTCGTATTCATACTATTTGTATTCATATGCATACTATTTGTATTCGTATTCATACTACTAGTATTCATGATACTAGTATTAATATTCATACTACTAGTATTCATGATACTAGTATTAATATTCATACTACTAGTATTCATATTCATACTATTCGTATTCATAATACTAGTATTGATATTCATATTATTTGTATTCATATTATCTGTATTCATATTCATACTAATAATATTCATATTCATACTAGTAGTATTTATATTCATACTACTAGTATTCATATTCATACTCTTCGTATTCATTATACTAGTATTCATATTCATACTATTCGTATTCATAATACTAGTATTCATATTCATACTATTTTGTATTCACATTCATACTATCTGTATTCATATTCATACTATTTTTATTCATATTCATACTATTCGTATTCATATTCATACTATTTTGTATTCACATTCATACTATCTGTATTCATATTCATACTATTTTTATTCATATTCATACTATTCGTATTCATATTCATACTATTCGTATTCATATTCATAGTATTTGTATTCATATTCATACTATTTTGTATTCACATTCATAATATCTGTATTCATATTCATAGTATCAGTATTCATATTCATACTATTCGTATTCATACTATTTGTATTCATATGCATACTATTTGTATTCGTATTCATACTACTAGTATTCATGATACTAGTATTAATATTCATACTACTAGTATTCATATTCATACTATTCGTATTCATAATACTAGTATTGATATTCATACTATTTGTATTCATATTATCTGTATTCATATTCATACTAATAATATTCATATTCATACTAGTAGTATTTATATTCATACTACTAGTATTCATTATACTAGTATTCATATTCATACTATTCGTATTCATAATACTAGTATTCATATTCATACTATTCGTATTCATAATACTAGTATTCATATTCATACTATTCGTATTCATAATACTAGTATTCATATTCATACTATTTTGTATTCACATTCATACTATCTGTATTCATATTCATACTACTCGTATTCATATTCATAGTATTCGTATTCATATTCATAGTATTCGTATTCATATTCATAGTATTTGTATTCATATTCATACTATTTTGTATTCGCATTCATAATAAATGTAGTCATATTCATAGTATCAGTATTCATATTCATACTATTTTGTATTCACATTCATAATATCTGTATTCATATTCATAGTATCAGTATTCATTTTCATACTATCCGTATTCATACTATTTGTATTCATATTCATACTAGTTCTATCAAGTAAATAACGTTGAACCGTTGAGCAAATCGTACATATCTGATCTCATATTCATTAGTTTTATTAAGTTACTTGACCTTGAGCAAATATACATATCATATTCATATATAATACTCTAGGCAAAAGACAAGCAATGCTACAAGTGAAATTACAAGTTATAGTAAAAAATGATTTGATTAAATTTGATTGCTTGATTTCGCATATATTATATAGTATATATATAGTGTATGGTATATATAGTATATATAATAAATATAGATATATGCAATACAAAATTCCATTCAGATCAGATCAGATCAGTATATATATATATATATATATATAGTATTACTCTTGCATTAGACGCCTAAGAAAATTCTTGTATTTGCATTCCAATTGAAATTTTTGTGTAAACATAAACAGTTAGATGTATGTATGTATGTATGTATATGTAAGAGAGAGATAGATAGATAAATGGTTCTTCTATTGAAAATATGTTTTGTATTTCATATTTTGTATTTCAATATTATTATTACAGTTATTGGTAAAAAAAAAAAAAATTAATTATTTTGGAGAAAATGCGAAACGTGTTTCATCTCAACAGAATGTTTTCATTGTTGTTGTTGTTGTTGGTTTTCTTGTTGTCGGATGTGTTGTTCTTGTTGTTGTTTGTACCAACGTTTTTCATGTTTTTTGTTTTGTGTATTGTGTTCTGTTGTTGTTGTTGTTTTTGTAAGTGTTGCTATTGGTTTTTGTTGTTATTGTTGTTGTTATATATTTATAGTGCACCACAATCGGCAACAACAATCTTCTTGGTGGTCTTGCCAGATTGTGATCCATAAGATTCAATCTTCTTGACAACATCCAAACCCTCAACGACTTCACCGAATACCACATGCTTATTATCCAGCCAAGCGGTCTTAACAGTGCAAATAAAGAATTGCGAACCGTTGGTATTGGCGCCAGCATTGGCCATGGATAGGATACCAGAGCCGGTATGCTTCAGACGGAAGTTCTCATCGGGGAACTTGTTGCCATAAATGGATTTGCCACCAGTGCCATTATGATTGGTGAAATCACCGCCTTGGCACATGAAATTTGGAATGACGCGATGGAAACTGGATCCTTTATAACCGAATCCTTTTTCACCGGTGCACAATGCACGGAAATTCTCAGCGGTCTTTGGGACCACATCGGAGCGCAGCTAAAAATGAGAAGAAAAAAATTAATTAAAATTTGTATATATAAAAATAAAATATATATAAATTTTTTTTGTATAATAATAATAATTTTGCAGTTATTTTATACAACAGCCAGCAGTAGCAGCAGCAGCAGCAGGTATCTATAGCTGTCTATATTATACATGTATATATATATATATATATATGTGTGTGTGTGTGTGCGATTGTGCACAACAATGACCGGAAAATTACCAACTCTTTGCCACTGTATGTGTGCATGTGTATTTTTATTTACACACACACACACATACACACAATCAAATGCGCTGCAATTTTAACGTTAGCGGGGCGCTGCTGCCGCTGCGCTGTTGACTGTGTGTTGGAATTTATTCGCGTGTTTTGTGTCCCCCTGCCTGATGCATAAAACGGCGCGGGCGCCGCTATGGTAAATGTTATAGTATTTAGAGAGAGAGGTGTGACTGACATTTTCAATTATCCACAAAAAAAAAAAAAATTAAAACTAAATTATAGATTAAAAAAAATAAAAATCAAAATTGACGTAAGACAATTACATCATCGTATGAATAACATTCATTCTTTATTTTTTTCTTTAAAGTTCGTTCGTCAAAGTCAAACGGGTTTCAAACACACAACACACTCTCACATACATGAACTTATTCTTTTTTTTACATGCACACCACACATTAACGGGGGGGGGCCGCCGCTACTGCCGCTGAAAGCCTTTCGACGTGTGAAAAATTGAGGTTATGTTTATGTGTATCGATTTGTGTATACATACATACAAACGCACGCTAGGCATAGGCATACACACGCATACATGCAAAATGCCGGCATTTTTTTTTTCTTTTTTGCCGCTTCAGCACATTTTTATCTTTCTTTTTTTGTTCTCTTCTCTTTTTTATTTTTTTGTGATATGAAGCCTGATACTTAGTATATATATTTAACACAGCAACTAAAAATATAATCAGCGTACTTTAATTTGTGCTAGCTTTACACATACAAATGTGTGCGTATGAGCGTGCGCTTGCATGAATGTGTATGTGTGTGTGCATACTTATACAGCACTGTTTTTTTCTTTTACATTAGGCGGCATATGTATATACAACTGATTATACATACGAAGGTGGCAAAAAAAAAAAAAAAAAAAAAAAAAACGGTAATTGCCACTTAAGTACACTCATGCACATACACACATAAAAAGAAAGAACATATGTATATACATATATATATATATATATCATTAAATATGCACTCGTATGTTCGTACATTAGCATGTACATATGTATGCGTGTATGTCTGTCTGTGTGCATTTTAATGCATTAATCACGTGTTTCGTACACACAAAGTGCCGTACTATGAACTTTTGTTTTTTTTTTTCTATTTGCATATTTTAATACACACACACATACACAAACATACATCCATGCATACATACACGTGCATGCATGCATCGGCATGTGTAGAAATTAACTGCAACAGCAGCAGCAATGAAAAAAAAAACACCAAAAAAAAAAGCCGATGCCGGAAAACATTTAAAACAAAAAAATATAAAATAAATAACTTACCTCCATAACAATTCTACCGACAGGCTGATCATCAGCCGTCATATCGAAGAATACTCTTGGTAAATTACTCATCTTCGATCCGTTAGAATATTCGCGAACAAACTGAATTCCAAATTGCAACTGACCTCCGTTGCTGCCGATTCGAGCTTGGGTTATAGATTTTCTAGGTAAAATGGCGGACGCAGCTAAACGAACTGCCGACGAATTGTGAACGTTCCGAATCAGAGTTGCACCTAAAAAGGCCATCGTGTACGTATTATTATGGCCGACTGTATGGCAGTAATGCCAATACTACAGACACGATGCGTTTTGGAACAAAATTCACGTGTTCCATTCTTATGTTACTTGTTATGTCATACTAGTACCATATGTATGTTCATATGAAAATGAACCAATGAACTAATTCAATAATTCACAGTCATGTTTTACACATTTAGATTGAATATTTTTTGCATCAACAGAAATATGTTTAATTTAAATATTTTTGGCAAAGTAGTAATAAAAAAATTTATTATTTTATTTTATATATTAATAATAATTTATTATATACAAAATAAAATAAATATATATAAACATGTTTCAGTTTTATAATTTAATAATTTAATGTACAAACGCTTAAACGAAATGTTATAGTTTATGTAAAATTATGTCTAACTCAATTGTGATTTATCATTTTATATAATGTATTTTTATTTCATTTAATTAGAAAATTATTTATATTGAGAATTATCTTCTACTATAACTGAAAGAATTTTTTTTTTGTTTTCGAAAGAAATTTGCTTTCATCTAGAGGTTCACTGACTAGTTATAAATGAATACACAAAAAATGGAACGAAAATATAACAATTAGCAAATAAAATCCATATTCATATCATATCATTATCGTATCGATAATTATTAATTTTCATTAGGAATTATTGTTTTAATTTCTTAAGACATATTCATAATTATTAATCACACAAAATTATTGATTTTATAATTTATTAAATATATATTTACATATTTTTATTTATCGAAATAAATCAATAAAAATGTTTATTTTAGTTCCTTTTAAAAATAATGAAATAGTGTTACGAACTGGTCACAGGTAATTTTTCATCCCTGGTTCGCAATCTGCACAATAGATTTTTGTTCCGCTACACATTTACAGGTGAGTGGCAGCACCACAAAACAAAATTGTGGCAACACTTCACATTATATATCAGCTGTTACAAGATGTCGACAAGTGTGGGGAGTATAGAGTAAAAAACGAAATAAAACGAAGAATATTAATTAATAAGTTTCCATTAAGCTTGACTGGCCACTTTTTCTGCAAAGTGGATTCTTCAAAAGTTGATTTCGGTATTTTCATTCTACTTGAATTGGAAATACATTGTCATTGCCTATAGCAATCTTGTTCGCTTTCTGTTGTCAAAATTTTGCATGCGCGCGTTTCTTACCGTTCCCGCAATAAAAGAAACGGTCGTTAATCAGCTCTTATGTATGCCAGCTACCTTGATGTGTGGCATTGGCTAGCTTAATGATACATTCGCCTTACGGATTACTGGCCATGATTGTCAGACGCATCTTAAGCTTATGCTGTGCTGCTGATGGCAAACTTTTACAAGTGTGTGGGATACTGGCATTGAGTATTTCGCACATGTTATTAGTCGTCAGGCAGGCTGTTTCGCCTAAATTGTGCGGCGGCACAGCGTTCGTTGCCTTTGTGTTTGCAATATTCTGCAATTTTAAGGCCAACAGCGATCGATGATTGCGATTTTCCCGCCACTGTTCAAATGGCAACAAAAATTCGTATCGATAACTGCAAAAATACAACCAATATATCGATCAATTTTGCACACTGCGTAATTGCGGCACAGCGCCCAACTTTAAGTGAGTGAAAAATTGCGCGCAGCCAACTTAATAAGTTCAAATTAAAGCGCGAAACATTTATTTTTAAATGTGGTGAACGATGTGACAAATTCAGAAATATGGTATATAGAACTTTAAGAATTTAATACAATTTGCAACATATACAGTTATAATGTAGAATAAATATTAATTAATTAATCAAAAAATAATACAAAAAAAAACCTACAATATTTCGTTTAGTTGAAATGCATGTACATATGCACATACATAAATACAATATGTACATATGCATGTTCGCACGTATTTGCATTTAAAATGTTTGCCTATGCATTAAATATGTTTGCATATATACATTTGTATATGTATGTTGTGTGTGCATACACATATGTATGTACGTATGTTAAGTATATTCGCAGAGTTCAACACACCTTTATCGCTGTCTAATCAGCCGCATTAGGCAAGCTGCGCAGTTCTAAAATTTATTATTATTATTATTATTATTTGTTGATTTGAAACTCTGTTTCTCTCTCTCTCTCTCTCTTTTTCTCATTCGTTCGCTGAGAGCAAAGCACCGCTGTCGCCATAGTCGTTGTCGCGTCACATGCGACAGCAGCAGTCAGAGCAGGGCGTAAACAAATGAAAATAGCAAAAGAAAGCAAAAAAAAAGAACTAGAAAAAAAAAAATACAAAAATATTATCACAGAAATTTTGTCGGCCCACGGAACTGAACTCAATTGGGCTTTGTCTACAAATACAAATGAAAGTTTCACTGAATGTATGTATGTGTGTGTGTGTGAGTGTGTGTGTGTGTAGCCTTCAAATCTACGTCGCAGTCGCCTTGACCATAACCTAGAAATACACATACGCATTGTGCCGCTCTCTCTAGCTCTCACTCTCTCTGACTTTGTGTGTGTGTGTGTGTTGTGTATTTTGTTTATTAAACGTGCGTGTGGCTGTGTCTGTGAATTTGCGTCAGCTGCGCTGCTGCAAACAGGTATGTATTGCGGCAGAGGCAGCGATAGCAGCAGAGGCGTTGAATCAGGTGCCAAAAACAAACGACAACAGAGTGAAAGCAATAACAATAACAACAAGAACAACAGCAAGAAGCAATCGCAGCAGTAGCAGCAGCAATCGCAACAACAGTAGCAGCAGCAGCAGCAGTAGCATAGCATAAGGAGTGAGAGACACACAGGCGCAATACTACAATATATGTACATACATATATAGAATGCGAAATGTTACTAAACTTTTTCAAGGTCATCTCAAGTATGAACTACAAAAGCGCAGCCACAAACAATCAAAAGCGGCAGCGGCAGCGGCGCTGCAATAAACGCTATGCAGCGTTGACGTTAACGTTGACGTTGACGATGACGGTGACGCTAGCGTTGCCTTGCCAAACACTGCAAGTAAGCAGCGAGCAGAGCAGCATCGCATCAAAAGCGAATTATATTTATTTTATTTTTATTATTATTATTTTGTGTTTTTGTTTTTGCTTTTTTTTTTATTATTTTGTGAATTTTATTTTTATTTATTTTCTTTGTTTTGTTTTTCTTTGCCTTCAGGTTAGTTTTTAAATATTCTAAATGCGAATTGCAAATTTATTATTATTGTCGCACGTCTTGCTGCTGCCTTTGCTTGTTGTTATTGTTGTTGTTGCTTAGTTAATGCACAAAAATTATTGATGGTCATTTTTTTATTTTTATTTTTTGTTGTTGTATTATTGTATGAAATTCTCTATTGATCACATGATTCAAACACTTGTTGTTGCTGTTGTTGTTGTCTTTATATTCTTTTGCTTTGCCTTTGTGTGTGTTTGTGTTTGTGTTTTTATTTATTTATTTATTTTTTTACTTTTTTTTCGTACTTTTCTTGCTTTGGAAATGCATTTAATAATTGTTGGAACCTGTACGAACCGGTTATCGTTAGCTTTCATTCTCTTCTCTTTTTTTCTCTTCTCTTCTCTGCACAGTTTAAACTGTATTACGAAATATTGCATAATCTTTGGACAATAGTTAAAAT
The DNA here is from genome assembly GCA_037044475.1 of Zaprionus obscuricornis. NCBI lineage: Eukaryota > Metazoa > Arthropoda > Insecta > Diptera > Drosophilidae > Zaprionus > Zaprionus obscuricornis. The sequence goes on along the minus strand of JBAMBR010005581.1, from coordinate 17,635 downwards.
TTGATAATAAAATAAATACAATGAAGAAATACAAATTAAAATAAATACAAATTAAAATAAATAAAATAAATAAAATAAATAAAATAAATAAAATAAATAAAATAAATAAAATAAATAAAATAAATAAAATAAATA
>JBAMBR010005581.1:0-15000 GCA_037044475.1 Zaprionus obscuricornis | reverse complement strand
GAAACGCTTATGCGAACAACGACAACGACAGCAGCAGCAGCAGCAGCAACGACAGCAGCGGGTGGGCGTTAAAAGCAATGCAATTATACATACACACACACACACACACATACACTTACACGCGCAAGCGTTCTCCTATGTCTGTATGTATGTGTGTGTGTGTGTGTGTGTGCTAATGTGTTTAAGTACTTGTACTTACGGGTAAAACGTTGCTGGCTCTATAAATAGAACCACAGGCTGGCTGACGTATATATTATATATGTAGATATACATATATGCATGTGTGTATATATATTTATTTATATATGTGTGTGTGTGAATGTATGTATGTATATGTGTGTGTGCTTATATATTTGCTAACTGTTGTTGTTGTTGTTGTTTGCTTGTTATTATTATTATTATAATAATTGTCTCAAAAAGTGGGCGGCGGGTAGAGGGCATCGAATTCAATCGAATCGCATTTGCATCGATACAAGGCGTGGCTGACCACGTGTTGCTAGGCGGGTCGCTCAACCCAATTGCAGCAATTATTTAATGAAAAACAAATATAAATATAAATATACATACATATATGTATGTATATATATGTGTGTATGTGTGTGTGTTTGTGTGTCTGCAAATAAATGTTTGTATGTATGCATTTATTTGTGCCTTTTGAATCGAACTGAGCTTTTGCTGCTACTGCCTGCTACTGCCTGCTGCCTGCTTCCTCTTACCGAAAATAATATTTTTTTTTTTTTCGCATACACACACACATATACATACGCTTGTGACCTTGAAAATTCTATGGCCATATCTAAGACGTCAACGTTAGCGTCAGCGTCAACGCATCGTTGTGCTTTGTCGCTGTCGTTGTCGCTGGCATCGCGTCGTGAAGTCAACAAACAGCAGAACAGCAAAAAAAGAAATAAAATTTCACTCAGTGAAAGAAAAAAAAAATCACAAAAAGAAGAAAAAATATTTTTTGTTGATGACAGTCAAATGTTATATGTATGCATGTATGTATTGATGTATGTATGCATGTATATATGTATGTATGCATGTATATATGTATATGTGATGTATAGATGTACATATGTATGTATGTAAAGTAAAGCATATAAAATAAACGCAGTTGCAAAGCGTTTTTTTTTTTTGTTTCTTGTCTCCAACAATCGATGAAAAATTCACAGATATGTATGTAGAAATGTACATATGTATATACATTGATGTATGCATACATACATAAGCATATACTGTTGTATGCATTGCAATCTTAAGCAGCTATAAATACATTTACATATAGAAATACAAGAGCATGTATGTGAAAAATATTTTTACATTTTATGGCAAAAATATTGAAACATTTTATGAAAAATATTTATATTATTATTATTTAATTGTAGTTTAATAAAATTTAGCTAAAACAGAAAAGAAAAGCAAATAATTTAAAATTGTAATTGCAAAATCAAAAAAAAACAAAAAAAATAACAATTTTATTTTTTTTTTTACGCTTCATTATTGATCAAACAATTTGTGTTTTATGTGTTTTTTTTTTTGCATTTTACTTTGCACTTTTTGGCTTTGTTATTATATAAGAGGCACGATCGTCGTCGTTGTCGTCGTTGTCATCGTCATCTACTTATAGATACTGCCACAAACAGATGTTTGACTTTCAGATGAAAATAATGTTTTTCATTTTTTTTTATTTTCTTAGACGTTTTTTTTTTACTTTTTTTTTATTTTTTTTTTTTGCAATTTTTTAATGTAAACTGGCAGGTACTTAATTATTTTTTTGCTAAGACTCCAAAAAAAAAAAAAATTATTTTGGTTTTTATACACTTGCAGCGGGCATATTAGTTTTGCTATGAAGTGTTTTTTTTTTGTTTTGTTTTGTTCTGCTTAAAAATATTTTAAATTTAAATATTTTTGAAATTTTTTTTTAATGTTTTTTTTTAGATAAATTTCTAAGTAAAATTATATAATTTATATTATATAAATTAACTCTACAAAAGATGCAACGGAAGTAAAATTTTGAAAACATTATCGAAAAATATAAAAAAAAAATATTTGATAGTTTTTCTCCTAGTTGTTTTTGTTTTTTTTTTTTAATTTCATGATTTTATTTTTTTTAGTAAAATTACAAAATTTTAATTAAAGTTAAAATTTAAAATTGATGGAAATGAAATTATTGTAAATTTTATTTTTCTTAATGTTTGTCTTGTATTTTTATATATATTTTTTTTGTCGAGTAAAATTAAAAAAAAAGTTTAAAAAAATTAAATAAAAAAAAAAATAATATATGAAAATTTCTATATTCCTGTTGGTTTTTTTTTTTTTGGTAATTTAAAAAATTGTAAATTAAATTTTTTTTCAAAACTATAAAAAAAATTAAATAAAATTAAAGTAAAATAAAAAATATCAAATTTGGCGATAATAAATATTTAATATAAAAAATAATTCAGCATTTTTATAGGGTATAGGATTGTTCGTCTTGCTGTTGCATATTTCAAATGTTTTTATATTTTATGCAAAAAAAAAAAAAAAAAAAAAAAAAACCAAAAAACGTTGTTGAACGCCCCCACGAAAATGTCACTTGGTGCAAAAGTGACAACAACAATAACAATCAACATAAAAGAAATAAGCAAAAAAAACAAAAACAAAATAAAAAAAGCAAAAACAAAATAAACAACAGCAACAACAACAATGAAAAGCAAAAATTTGCAAATGAAAACAAAACAAGCGAAATTTTTGGAGGAAAAAAAAAATAAAAAGAGAAATCGCTTTGCATTTCGCACGTTTTCAAAATAAAGCAGCAGTAGTAGCAACAACATAAAAATACATAATATATATATATATATATCTGATATCTGCGCTACGAGTAAATAACAACAACAACACCAACAACAACGACGACGACGACGACGATGATGGCAAGTCAAGAAGGCCTTAACCCCAATAAATTTGTAAAAACAATTAACAAAATACATGCGGGGCAATCTAAAAATATAAAAACAAATAAAATGGAATACAAAAACAATAAGAAACCAAAAAAAAAACACAACAACAACAACAAAATAAATAAGTAAAAAGAAACAACAATTAAAATAAATAATAACAACAAATTGCAAGCATTTTTTTTTTTTTTTTTCTATACTCTTTACTATACGGATTTATACATTTTTCTTAGCATTTTGTAACGTACTTAAGGCAGAAGGCGTTGCGTGACGTTACGTGGCATATATACTTCTATATTTTTTATTTGTTGCAGCATAAAATTCAAAAATAAGTTTCAAATTGTGAAGCACTATAACATAGAGTTGCCCTGGCGGAGGAAGTAGTGTCCGAAAATTTTTAGTCTTCAGATGAAAATCTTTGTGTTTATTAAACAAATTTTGTTAAAAACTTAAAGCATTTAGTTTTTTAGTAGTAATATGAGATATGCTAGCTAAATTTGAGTCAAATCGGACAACTATAACATATAGCTGTCATAGTAAGGATCAGCTGAAAATTTAGTTTTAATATGAAAAAACATGTTGTTTATTAAGATATCCGACCAAAACTTATAGAATTTGAGTTTGCCAATGAATAGCTTACATCGATCAAATTTGGTTCATATCGGACAACTATAACATATAGCTGTCATAGGAAGGATCTGCTTGAAAGTAATCCTTTATATGAAAAAAATTGTTGTTTATTTAGATATCGGACTAAAACTTATAGAATTTAAGTTTGCCAGTGAATAGTTTACGTCGATCAAATTTGGTTCATATCGGACAACTATAACATATAGCTGTCATATTAAGGATCAGCTGAAAATGTAGTTTTTATATGAAAAACTTTGTTATTTTGCTAAGTTATACGAATGAAACTTTAAGCATTTGCGCTTGCAAGTGACCTACTCATGTCTGCAAAATTTGAACCAAATCGGACGACTATAACATATAGCTGTCATACAAAGGATTTGCTAGAAAGTAATACTTTATATAAAAAAAACTTGTCTATTTAGATATCCGGATAAAACTTACAGCATTTTGACTTTGCTAGTGAATAACTAATGTTAACCAAATTTGAATCATATCGGATATAGGACTATAACATATAGCTGTCATAGTAGGGATCCTTTGTATATATAGTTTTTGTCTAAATAACTTTGTTGTTTCTTAAGCTAAGGAGCTGAAACTTAGATCATTTCTGTTTAGTGATGATTTTTACATATCATATATATTTGCTTCAAATCGAATTACTATATCATATAGCTGCCATAGGAACAATCGTTGGAAAACCGAATTTTTGTATTGAAAAATTTTTTTTTGTTTGTTAAACGGTTAAAATTTAGAGCATTTAGTTTTAGTAACGTCTAACACTTATGTAACCAAAATTGCTTCAAATCGGGCAACTATATTATGTAGCTGCCATAGAAATGTTCGTTCGTAAATTAAAACTTTTTTTTTTTATGAAAAAGTTAACATTGTTAGCGTATAAAATCGTCGGCGTATTGAAGTTTTTTTTTAGAATTTTTAAATGTTTTTTTATTGTTTTTTTTTTGTTGTTGTTGTTGTTGTAGTTGTTATTTTTTTATTTTTATTTTTTTTTTGTACAATTTAAAGCGAAAGTGTTTCGATAAACAATAACAACATGCATTAAGCAGACAACAGATGGCGCCACGTCTTTAATCAAATTTCAACGTAATATTTTAGACTAACATATTTGTACATACATATATATTCATACATACACATGCATGAACATGTTTAAACATGTTCACAAATATTAATTTGTACTAGAAAATTTGTTTATTTTTTTTGCTTTGTTTTTAGTTTTTTTTTTTAAGCCAACTCACATAGCATATTAGGAGTTATTGTTGTAGAATATGGGGGAATATTAGACTAGCATTGAAGTTTATGTATATAGATTATATACATATGTATATGAATATGATAGATAGGAATGTACATACATATGTACACATATCTTTCCTATGTATGTTAATATATTTGATCAAAAAAAAAAAAGAAAGAAAACAAGATAATGCATTCTCTCTCTTACTCTCCCTCTCTCTTACTCTTCCTCTCTCTCTCTCTCTCTCTCACTCTTCCTCTCTCTTTCTCTCTCACTCACTCTTCCTCTCTCTCTCTCTCTTACTCTTCCTCCCTCTCTCTCTCTCTCTCTCTCGCTCTCTGACTCTTTCTCTCTCACTCTTCCTCTCTCTTTCTCTCTCACTCGCTCTTCCTCTCTCTCTCTCTCTCTCTCACTCTTCCTCTCTCTCTCTCTCATTCTTCCTTTCTCTCTCTCTCTCTCTCTCACTCTTCCTCCCTTTCTCTCTCTCTCTCACTCTTCCTCTCTGTCTCTCTCTCTCACTCTTCCTATCTCTCTCTCTCTCTCTCCCTATCTGTCTCTCTCTCTCTCACTCTTCCTCTCTCTCTCTCACTCTCTCTCTCTCTCTCTGTTCTCCCTACGCTTTGTCTCTTACTTTCTCTAACTTTATCTCACTTTCACTCTGTCATTCTCTTTTTTACTTTTACTTTATATTCCTCTTTCTCTTGTAGACTTGTTCTTTCTCATTTTCGTTTTCTTTCGCTTCTTTTATTTTTATTTCTTACTCTCTTTCTCGTTATCTCTCTCTCTTTCTCACTCTGCCTCTCATTCTGTTTTTCTCATTTTCATTATCTTTGCATTTTTCTCATTTTCTTTTTCACTTTCTCTTTTAATCTTATTCTCTTTCTCTTACTCTTACTCTTTATTTATTCTTTTCCTGAATTTTACATAATTTATTTAATTTATTTTGATTGATTGTAGAGTATTAAATAGTCGTCTTGCAGCTGTAGTTGTAGTGCAATTTCCAAGCTCTTTAAAATTTATTTATTTTTTTATTATTTATTTTTAGTTTTTCGTTTTCAAGAAATATTTGTTGTTTCTTAGAGATAAAGCATAATCTTAACTAACAAATTCTTCTTCATTTTCAACAAGTTATTATTATTATCTTTTAATAGTTTGTCACAATTAGTATAAATATTAGAATACATTTAGTATGTATATATAGCTATCTCTTTCTATTGCTCAATAGTAAAAAAAAAAAAAATGAAGATAATAATTTAATTGATATTTAATGCTGCGAATTGACAATAATAGAAAAAAAAAAGAAAAAAAAACAAAAGAAATTCTTTATCAATTTGTAGACATGTATGGAAAATAATAAATAAGTATTAATTAATCGTTAATCGTTAATCGATAAATGCAAAACAATAATAAAATTATATTTAATGTTGTATGCAACAAATTGTTTGTTTTCAATCTTTTCTTGTTTGTCTTGTGCATTTTGTCACACTGTAGTATAAGACTCTCTTACAAAGCTTGCATTGGCAAAAAAAGAGAGTGTTACCTAAGAGAGCGAGCGCAAAGAGCGCGAACACGAGTGAGAGAGAGACAGGCACGTACAGAGAGCGTATTATATGCAGGTGTTGCCTTGCATTGTTATTGCTTTTTATGTTGTTGTTGTTGTTGTTATTCTTGCTGCAGTTGCTTTTGCATTTGCCGTTGCCTTTGCCTTTGCTGCTGCTGTTGTTGTTGTTGTTGTTGTTTTTGTTATTTGTTGTGTAAAGTCATTGTACGACCTTTAAATGCCGTTGCCTCAATGCAATTTTGCCAGCGGGCATGGATATTGCCGTTACTTGGCGCCGTTTTAGCCTTTGGCGTGAAAGAGACAATGCAACAAAAGGCACAAGATTTGACGAATAGCAAGAGCAAGAGAGAGAGAAAGAAACAGCGAGAGAGAGAAATAGTGCGACCTTCGCACTTGCATATGAAACGCTTACTTTAATTGTGAAGGATGGGGGTGGGCGTGACAGAGGCGTAGTGAGGTGGGTGAGGGGGAATGGTGTAGGCTGTTTTTAGGTACATAGCTAAGTTTGTGCAAGTTTATGCAAGTCTATGCATGTCTATGCATGTACATATGTGCAAGTATATAGAGTATGTATGTACTTAATTATTAGTCAGCTAGCATTGAGCTTATCACTGCGCTAGTTAAGGTACAACAACAACAACAGCCGCAGCAGAAGCAGCAACAGCAACAGCAGAGAAACGTAACACACCTTAAGACACCGCCTATATATGTACATACATACATATGTACATAAGTACATACAAGTGCCATTTAGTCTGCTGACGGTGACTGTATGCTGTTTACTGTATGCCCTGTGCCCACAGTGACTAATCCTTCCCTACACCCCCCACCCCATCCCAACATCATCAATGACAAACGAATATCAGCTGCTGCTGCCGTTGCCGTTGCCGTTGCCGTTGCCGCTGCCGTTGATGTGTAATATATATACAGGCTCGGTCAGGGTTGATGGCTGCGTGAACGTTTACGTTTACGTTAACGTCGACAGCGACAGCGACAGCGACGACGACAACTTTGACAACATCGACGTTAACGTTGGCTGCGTCTCAATTCTAACGGCACATACATATGTATGTATGTATGTATGTACGATGAAATTGTAAGCAAAAGGCAAACAAATAATGCAATTTCAAAAGCGAAACCGCAACACAAAATACACATGTATGTATGTGTCTCTGTGTTTGTGTGTGTTATCAATGCCTCGATACATGTTATAAAGCGATAAGCGAAAATATAAATTGATGATATGATGATGCACAGCAAGAATACGAGAGAGAGAGATGAAGATAGTAGAAGGTAGAAATGTAGGCGACACTCTGTTTCCATTGCAGTCTGAACGCAAAAAATAATTTTTTTTTATATTTTGTATTTTTTTTTACATAGAAAGGGATTTTCCCTACTAAAAAATAAAATAAAAATAAAAAAAAACAACAACAAAAGCTTTTAGACAAATGAAAAATTATAAATAATAAAAAATTTAAAAAGAAAAATAATAATTTTCAAATTAATATTTTTGCAAGGAAACAATTATTAATTAATTTTTTTTCATAAAAAATATATTTTTTTTTTCCCTAAAATTTTTATAAAATTTTTTTTTTGCAAATTTTTATGCAAAAATTAAAATTTTGTCAAAAAAAAAAAAAATGTTAAAAAATAATTTCTTCTGAAAGAGAAGAAAAAATTGAAAGAAAAGCAAATGAAAATGTTGTAGTAAAAAGAAAATTGTCAAGTGTCATAAGTAAATTTTCAATGTCAACAATTTCATAAATTTCACATATTTCATAATGTGATGCAGGGCACATTCAACAAAATTTCCACGCAAAAATTTACTAGAATGATGGTGCGAGGGGAGGGGTGGTGTATATTGACTGTTGAAAAAAAAAAAACACATACACACAAACACACAGACACATTGTCTATGCGAAAGCGTCAACAAAATTTTCATATTTTCATTTTTAATGGCAATTTTATTTATATTTATTTTCACAAATTTTGACAAAAAAAAACAAGAAGAAAAAAACGCGAACATTCAAATTTTCAGCTGTTTTCGGCACTTCTACATATGCTTCTCTTTGTTTGTGTATGTGTGTGTGTGTGTGTGCTTGTTCTCATTTGTCTGCTTTATGTTGTTGTTATTATTATTTTTTTTTTCTTTTGTTGCATTTGTCATTTGCGTCACAGTGCAAACACGCAAAGCGTAGCAGCAGAAAAAAAATAATAATAATTTTTGTTTAACCAAAATTGCCATTAATTGTACGATGGGCGGCTGTGGGGCGTGGCGTGTATTTAATTTAGCTTAAGTATAGAAAAAATAACAAACAATGACACGCATATACATATGTATGTATATGAGAAATACAGTTAAAAACTTTTGATTACAATTGTTGTTGTTGTTATTTTTATTTTTTTTTCGTTTTTTATTATATAATTTTTGGCACTTTTTTTATCGCTTACTTCACACATTGCACATTTGCCATTGCCTAGTATTCTATCATCATATAAATGTATGTACATATGTATGTATGTATAGACATATATACATGACATACATACATACATACGTCGCACATGGCGACGGGCACCGTCATTGTAAATGGTCTGTTTGTCTGTATGCGTGCGTGCATGTACATATGTATATGTAAGTGTGTGTCTAAATATCTGACATCAGCGACAACAATAACAAAAGCACAACGTGCGCGTCTCGCAAAAACAAGCACAAAACCAGTAAACACGTCAGCCGCGCACACAAGCACTGCCGCACACAGACACAAGCATAAGCAAAAGCAATAGCAGAGCGCGAGAGCGTAAGAGTGCGAGAGTGAAAATGTACATATGTAAGTGCAAAGGCAAAGACAACGACAGCAAAGGCAAAGGCAACGGCAAAAGCAAAAAAAACAAAAACAAAAAACATAGAAAAAGACAAGCAAGACAAATAGGCAGAAAAAACCGGCTGCTAGTTCAACTTAAATGACACGTGAGCTTTGTTATGAGAGAGCGTTCGAATCTGAGAGAGCGCAAATAAGAAAGAGAGAGAGCGTGCGTATAGAGGAAAAAACAAGTTTTGCATACCAATACTAATGAAAGTGAGCAGCTTTTGTCTTGTTTTGGTTTCGCATAAAAACACAGGCAAAAAAAGAGTACAAAATGCAACAGCAATAACAACAATAGCAACAGTCATGCTCTGACATAAATACATACATACATACATACATATCTGTACATATACTTAGAAACTTACACCCCCACTACGCTACGCACTTCTTCTTCTTCTTGTTATTGTGTTGTTAAACAAGTTTTTAACCCGTACAATTTGTGTCGCGTGATTTTTGTTTTTTTTTCTTCTTTTAAGACAGAAAATATAGAAAGAAAAACAAAAATTAAAAAAAAAATGAAATAAAACAATGCGTTGTTCAATGTAAGCTGCATGTGTATGTGTTTGTGTGTGTCTGTCAGTGTATTTTAAAAGCCACAACAAACATTAAAAGCAAAAGAAAAAATGAAAAAAAAAAGTTCTCTTATTTATTTGCTGCCTTTTGTGTAGGTGTCTTTGCCTTGCTCTATGCATATGTATGTATGTACATATATATGCATCTCATTTACACACACACTCATTGCTTCATGCAATGTGCTTGTCTCTCAAATTATTGTAGGTCATAAATGCATTCACATGACTTGCATTTGCTTCTGTATTGCTCTCGCGCTCTCACAGCGTTTTGTAGCAATGAGAGAGGCAGCAGCGCTTAAGAGTTACGCTCTGTAACTGTATGTCTGCCTGCTTGCTTGCATGTGTGACTGTATATGCGTTTGTGTGTGAGTGAGATCGTAGTATTGTTTTGGTATATTTAAGCTACGTGTTCAATTCATGTACGCTATTTGGCGGAGCATGTGAATCACAGACAGATAGAAGAATACAAAGCTTTGCTTCTCTGCTTTTTGTATAACGAAATGTTTACTAAAAAATAAATTTTTTTTTTTTTTTTGCCAAACCTTGATTATATTTATGTCTGTGTGAGTGTATGTATATTTATATCGGTTAACAATGAGTCGACTTGACCGAAACTAAACGCAACTAGAAAGGCCTAGACTTGTTTTTAAGCTTCGTTACTCCTATTGTTGTCTTTCTTGTTGTTGTCGCTTGTTACTGTCTCGTGGTCATAATCAAAGCTGACGCATTGCAATTAACACACAGATACACACAACGCAAAAACGACAATAGAGAGCAATACGCAAAAGAGAGAGCGAACGCGAGAGCTAGAGAGCAAAGAACACGCGCGAGCGAGCTCAAACATTGAAAGAGAGCAAGAGTTGCTTTTGTTTTTTTTTCTTTTGTTTCATTTTTTTTGTCATTTTGCTTTGCTTTGTTTTTGCATTGAATTTTGCTTTGTTTGTAATTGTTCTTTGCACACGTGTATCTGTGTGTGTGTGTGTGTTTGTGTATGTCTCTCTCTCTCTCTCTGTCTCTTTTACTTTTTGATTGTTGTTTTTCTTTTTGCTGCTGCTTTTGCTGTTGTTGATGATGCCGCTGTTGAGAACTTTTTCTTTTCTTTTTCTTTTTTTTTTTATCATTTGTGTATGCTGTAAAAAAAACAAACAACAACAACAGCAACAAGAAATTCAAATTGTTCAAAAAGCAACAGAAAAAAAAATGTATAAAAATTGCAAAATGTAAAATTTTTATGTGTGTTCCCAAAAAAAATGTCGATGTTGCCTCTGTATGTGTGCGTGTGCGTCTGTGTTAAGTGCAACAAACAACGTGCAACGTGCCGTATGCGCAATTCAAAGATGTACATACATACATACATACATATTTAAGTATGTAAGTATGTATGTGTTTTGATGTACAATGCATGTGGCATGCCTCATTATGCCACAGCACATGCTACTTGTTATCCACATGAGAGTTGCTTAATTCCAACGACTAACAAATACACTACAAAAATTTAATATTAAAATTTCACTTAAAAATATTTTATTGAAATACAATTTGAAAAAAAAGGCAAAAAAAAAAACAATTTTTTTTTCTTATTTATTTTTGAGCTTGAATAAGTTTTAGCAAATTTCTTATACAAAAATAGATTTCTGCTTCGTATTTGCAAAATATTTTATTGTGATTGGAAAGCAGCAAAAGAAAAAAAAATTAAATTGCTTTTGGAAAATAAAAGCAACTGAAAATTTTATATTTGGCAAAAATCTAAAAACAAAAAAATATAAGAAAATAAAAAAAAAATATACATATATATGTGAGAATTTTTAGTAGAGAATTTTTCGATGAGAATTTTTTTAGATTTTTTTTTTTTTTTTTTTTTTTGGTGAGAAACAATATGTGAAATGCAATAAATTGAAAAAACAAAATTCTTAAGATAAATAATGATATGAAAAGTTGTTTCGATCTCAAGTGTCTTGCACAAGTCGCTCAACAGCAGATGAGAAATGCTGTGCGAGTGATAGAGTGAGAGAGAGAGAGAGAGAGAGAGATAGATAGATAGAGACGAAAGAAGTTGATAAATGTGCGAGAAGTGAGAGAAAAATTGATATGTGAGCGTTAAAGGAAAAGTTTGTAGTGTTCCCTTTTGTTGTTGTTGTTGTTGTTGGACTAGTGATTGTTGCTCTTGCTGTTGCTGCTGCTGCTACTGATTTTGTTGTTGTTATAGCTGCTACTGCTACAGCAGCTGCTACTCTTCTTGTTGTTGTTGTTGTTGTTATAGCGCTTGAGTTCATTAATTTCGCGCTCGATCACTGCCAATGGCAATCTATGTATCTATGTGCATATGTATATATGTATGTATGTATAAGCTCAATTACTTGTATGTACATACATACATATGACGTTGCCTTCACCTTACCTCTGGCCCAATGTCTGTACATTACGATTAACAGTTTGACTTTAGTGCAATTATTGTCCAGTATTTGTATCTATTTATTTTACTTACTTTTATATTTATTTTTCCTCTTGCATTCTTTTGCCTTCCTGCGTTCCGTTTCGTTTCGTTTCTTTCCATTCTGGCATTCAAATTGACGGAAATCGCTGCTCAATGCATGTTTATGTCACACTGTGTGTTTGTGTGTGTGTGTATGTATGTTTTTTTTTATCGTACGCAATGTCACATAAATATCTTAGACTTACATACATATCGAAACTAAATGTCTCAAACAAAAGAACGAAAAAATAAAATAAAAAGAAAGAAAAATAAAAATGCATTTACTACAAAATCCATTTCCTGTGCTTACTTCGCCAATTCAACTGATAATAATGTACTATATATACATATATATATATATATAAGTATCTTTGTGTGTATCTGTGTGCGTGTGCGTGTGTGTGTGTGCGTCTGTATTCATTGCATTAGTTATGATAATGGTCTTAACTATTCCAGGAATTATTGTTAAATTTAATGATTGCAATCATAAAATTATAAATGTTTTACAAGGAAATACAATATAACTATGCAAAAAATATATAAATATAACATATAGAAAAATACAAAAGTACATAGGAAAGTACTAATAAACTACTTAAATCAAAATACAGATATACAAAAAAAAAAAATAATAATAATAATAATAAATAAATAATAATAATAAAATGCAAATATACAAAAATAATAATAAAAAAATTTATATATAAAAAAATGCAAATATAAAAAATTACAAAAATTCATATATACAAAATTAAAAATATGTAATAATAATAATATAAAAAATAATACAAAATTATAAATATAAAAAAATAAATATAAAAAAATAAATACAAAAATTTAAATATATAAAAGTACAAAAATACTCAAGAATAAAAATATAAAAAAAATACAAGAATAGTAATATATAAAAAATGCAAATACACAAAAATACAGATATAATATATATATATATATAAAAATGAGAATATAAAAAAATACAGATATAAAATATAAATATATAAAAATGAGAATATAAAAAAATACAGAAATTCATATATACAAAATTAAAAATATATAATAATAATAATATAAAAAAAATTATACAAAATTATAAATATAAAAAATAATACAAAATTATAAATATAAAAAATTAAGACAAAATTATAAATATAAAAAAAATATATAATACAAATATTTAAGTATATAAAAATACAAAAATTCATATATACAAAATTAAAAATATACAATAATAATAAAAATATTATAAAAAAATAATACAAAATTATAAATATGAAAAAATAATACAAATATATAAAAATAATATTGAAAAAAAAACACAATTATAAAAAAATATACAAAAATATAAATACAAAAAATACACAAAAATTCAAATATACTATAATGATAATAATAATAATATAAAAAAATAATACAAAATTATAAATATAAAAAAACAAAAAAATGTAAATATACAAAAAGAATAATAAAAAATTAAAGAATACAAATATACAAAAATGCAAATACAAAAATAATAATAAAAAAAAAATTCAAAATTATAAATATAAAAAAAAATACAAATATACAAAAATGCAAATATATATGTAATAATAATAATAATATAAAAAAATAATAAAAAATTATAAATATAAAAATAAATACAAAAAGTTAATTTTACAAAAATACAAATATGCAAAAATGCAAATATACAACTTATAATTATTATTTTCGGTGAAAAATACAAAAAAAATCAATAATTTTGAAAATATGAAAAAAAATATACAAAAAAAAAAAACAAATAAAAGTCAAATATACAAAAATGCAAATACATAAAAATACAAACATACAAAAATACTAAAAAAAAGACAAATATGCAAAAATACAAGAATACAAAAAATACAAATAACACAATTCAAAATACTTAAAAAATAAATACAATAAATACCAAGAATACAAAAAACGCAATAAACACAACAAAATACAAAAAAATGCAGCAAAAAATACAAAAAATATAGTTCATAAAGTATTACACATACACATACACATACATAAATACTTACATACATACATATATGTACATATATCTATGTATATGTATATATATGGCACATATTGCTATAGTCAACTGACGCTACAAGATTCATTGACAAACTGGTCGAACGTGCCAAATTCCAATTAGTTTTCGTCGTTCGACTTTGCTTGCAGCGAAAAACTTGTAAAAAAAAAAGAAAAGAAAAAAAAAACGTCAAAGCTTCTTTTTTTTTTTTTTGCATCTTCAAAATGCAAAGCAACTGATTGCAGCAGCGGCAGCAACAACTGTCCGTGAAAAAAAGTAAAAAAAAAAACTGGCAAAAAGCTGTAGCTTTGACAACTTTTAATCCCTCAAGTTACAGTTAGCAGTTTGCACATGCCGCATACTGTGCCACATGCCACATGCCACTTGCCACGATATGCAGCTCAAGTACTTTGCGTTACTGTCTGCGCTTGAATTACTGTCTTATCAGCGCGCTGTAACAACAGCAGTAACAACAACAAGTGCCTGTAGTTCTTTCCAATTTGATATGATTCTGTCTCTTGTCGCATCTCTCTCTCGTTACTTGCGTCGCTGTCTCTCTCTGCGTCTTAGTCTACTATTCCCTGCCGCTACTAGCGCATATCTCTCAACAGTCGCTGATAAGTGTTTGCATTTTTTTATTTTCTTGTTTTCTTTTCTTTTCTTTTTTTGTT
>JBAMBR010005576.1:0-11901 GCA_037044475.1 Zaprionus obscuricornis | reverse complement strand
ATTTTAGGTTCACATTTTTTTCCATACTGAAAAAATAAAATTGTGTTATAATTTTTCAAGAAATATTTAAATTTAAAATATTAAATATTAATTATAAAAATCGTAGAAATTTTTGTTAATTGCTCTTAATACCTCAAAATGTTTATTTTTTACATGAAATATTTATTTTTTAAAATTGTGATTTTCTTCAAATATCCAAAATTTGAATTTGTATTTATGGAAATAATTTATGAAAATAAATTGTATGCTAGATGTTGATATACTTTACTTAACGCACTTGAAATTTATCTCTGTTCTTTTTTTCTCCCAATATTTCAGACTTGCCAATGACTTTCCATATATTTATTACATTTGTTTTTAAATAACTATAATTATAATATATAAAAAACAAACCTTTCAACTGAACATATTTAACATTTTCAATGATTAATATTATATTATCAATGATTATATTGTATTTATAATCAGCAACTGGAAAAACTATGACGAAAGCGTAATTTAATTTCAATAAATTATGCACATCAAAATCGAAAAACTAGCAACATTAATTGCTGCTAAAAAAAAAAAATATAAATAAAACAAAAGAAAAAATTTGTTATGCATGTGAAAAAAATAAAAAGCAAATTTAAGAGTTTGCTTTTTTATTTATCTTGAAGTTAATCTGATTGGCCAACACACATTGTTAAGTTTCATCTTCATCTTCATCTTCAGTTTCAGTTTCAGTTTTAGTTTAAGTTTCAATTTCGATTTGTGTTTCTGTTTCTTTGAATTATATGCCGACAAGTTGTCTGAAATTCATGAAAAATCCCCACAGCTGCTTACGTTAAGCTAAAAGCTGAAATTCAAGATCAGACCAGATCTGATCTGGCCGCAGTCTCAGTCACAGTCGCTGCTGCAGACAATGGTGTTGCTCCGCACTTGGCACAGCCTTAGGCTCGCATGGGCGCAGCTCGTCCGCGTCCTTGACTTTAAGACCTGTCTTGATATTTTTCTGGTTTTCGTTAACATATTTTTTTTTTATTTTTATTTATTTTTATTATATACATTTTGTGAGTCTTCTTTTTAGTTTATTTCAACGAAAATAAAAGTGGCAAAAATGTTAATCCAATGGCATTTTAGCATTTGTTTAACATAAATTAAACACAAATTTTTGATTAATGCGAAAGACAGTTGCCAAGCTTAACAAAATAAAAGACGAAAATAACTTGTTATTGTCTCTGACTCATTTCTAGTGAATAACAAACGCTGAAACTAAGCTGCGTTATTCTAGAATTTTATTAATTATTTTATACACTTACATCGAGTATTTTGATGATGTTATGAAAAGTGTAACACATTTCCAAGTAGCAAAAATAATTTAATTTATTTAATTTAATAAATGAAATCTTTTTACTTGAGTTACTTGCAAAGTGTATTTCATCGTCGACTTGGCATAGAAACTCATTCATTCTTGTTTGTTGTTATGCGATTTGGTTATTTATTAACATGTTCGCTTTTTATTGCAACAACGCAAAGTGATGGAGGCGACAAAAGTTGCTTGTCGCTTGTCGCCGTCGCACACACGTAACAATGATAGAAGAAGCTTCAACAGCGTCAACATTGTAGCGACGCTTCAGCTTCTGCTTTTACTGCTGCTGCTGCGGCTGCTATTGTTGCTGCTGTTGCTTCTGCTGTTGTTGCTGCGTCAGCTTCAGCCTCGTTTCATGCTCATCAGCAAAGTCGTCGCCTGCTGTTTTTTTTTACCAGTTAAGATCTGCGTCTCGTATCTATCGCAAAACAGTCGAAATTGTCAGCTCGTTGCCAACACATCGCGTTCGCTTTCCGCTATAAAAAACGGAACGTCGTGTCTAAGGATTATCATTTATAGGATAAATATCCTTCAATACAAACACACATAAACATTATGGCTAAAATAATTATCAGTGCTTTATTGTGTCTTGCCATGTTTGGCTCATTGGGTTAGTAGAACAATTAAAAAATTTCATCTCAAAAAAAAATTAAAACCAACAAATTCTCATACTGAAACGAAAGACTTAAGCAACAAACTTGTGCACATCTCTCAATATTTTAAATGGTTTGTGGGTAAAGTCTAAGTAAATTCCATTGCATTGTTCGCCTTATTTCTGTTGTTGCGATATTGCATATATTATATAGCTAAACTGAACCTATTGCAAATTATAAATATCAATAAAACTGATCGTGATATAAATTTAAATGCAAAAATGTTTACAAATATTAATACAATTTAAACTTAAGCATTCGAAAATTGGGGCGTGCATCTAAAATAAATTGAATAATAATTTTGATATTTATTTGATGTTTCTACTATTGTATTCACTTCTTTCTTTTTAATGTGCATTGCAAAATGCTTGAGATCCGGGATATTAATTTCGATTGAAAATCAAATGCAAAGTAAATCATTGAAACAAGTTCACAAATTCAGGTTTTTTTTTTTAGATTTCTGCTTATAATTAGCAAAATTTATTAGCTAATATTTAATTTAGTATTGGCTAAAATTTATTTTAGCATTGGCTTCCAAAATAAATTTTACTATTTTAAAATCCTTTGCATGTATTTCAATAAAAATAATATTAAAAAAAAATAAAAATAAAATTAAATTTTGTTAGCTGGTCATTTGCCAATGTTTTCAAGATACTTTAAATCATTTTTTACATTTTAAAATTAAATATTAAAATATTTTAAAAAATTATACAAAATTAAAAAAAAAATCGAATTTAAATATTTTTTTGATTTTCTTACAATATTTACTTACAATTTTTAGAAATTTTAAAATTATAATTAAATTAAAATTTTAAATAAAAATTCAAATATTTCTTAACAATTAAAATTTTTTTAAAAATATATATAGTATACAAAAAATATTAAAATATTTTAGAAAATTATAAAAACTTAAAAAATGATCAAATTTAAATATAAATATTTTTTGAATTTCGTACAACATTTACTTACAACAATTTATGAAATTTTAAAATTATAAATAAATTAATGTTTTTAATGAAAATTCAAATACTTCTTAACAATTAAAAATTTAAAAAAAAGTATTAAAATATTTTAAAAAATTATAAAAATTTACAAAATGATAAAATTTAAATATAAATATTTTTTAAATTTCGTAAAATATTTACTTTCAATAATTTTTCTAAAGTTCTATTTTTATTTATTATTTATAAAAAAAAATAAAAAGTATTTTTTAACTTTAGAATTTTTATTAACATAACACTTCAAATTTAGTGGAAATATTTTTATCAGTTTATTCGCACACATAAATTATAAATTTCGTACATTTTAGACAAGTTCTCAAGTACATTTGGCAATATTCGTAGACTAACAAAACTTCTCAAGCGAAACTGAATGAAACATTTAAGTTAATTTTCATCTCACGATCTTTTGAAATACAATACAATGATAATTACAGCAATTAGAGGCGCCACAATTAAAATATTTCAATCTTCTCTCCTCAATCTTAACTTGACAGTCGACACATTTCTCCCAGCTGCTGCATGCCACAATGTGTCTCGCTTCAGTTGCACATATGGCGATAATTCAGTTAAATCGAGTAACGTCATCGCGCAATTAGACATCAAGTGGTTGGCACCCAGTAAAAGTTTTTGGATAGCAATCTAATGATGATGATGATGATGATATTTCCCAACAATTACCAGGAAATTGTATTGTCAAAACAAAAAGTACAACTAATCAGTGCAGAGACTTGGGCAACAAACTTACCACAAATATTTCCGCATTGAAATTGCATTTTAATACTAAATCAGTTGCTTCTCTGTGATTGTACATGTATATATGTATATGTGTGTATGTATGGGTATTTGCAGCACTTTGTACATGTATGTTCATCTTTCAAGGTCGCTTCGAAGATCTTTCAAAATTAATTCACACATAAATTAGTAAGCCGAAAACCAATATTACATAACATTTGCTGTGGCTGCCGTTGTCTTTGCTGCTGTCGTTGCGGTTGCTGTTGCCGTTGTTTGTCTGTTTACTATGTGGAAGTTGTTGTTGTTGTTGTTGTTATTGCTTTTTGATCTGCCAATGAAACTTGTTTTAAGCTGGTCAATTCGTAGTCTGAGACACAGACACAGACACAAATTAAATCTCAATGCGTGCCCAGCCGGTTGATTTGACCTTTGTGCGCTTTTGCATTCGTTTGTTTTTTTGTTTTCATCTTTTATTTTTTCTGCATTTTGTTTTTTTTTTAATTCAATTTAAAGCAATGATAATGCCCATTTTTGTGTTGCACTCAAATGAAGGGAAATACTTGACTTCAAGTGAATGTCTTTGCGTAAAATGTGTGGGAAAATAATTCAATTGCAGCATGCAAAGAAATATATCTAAAATCATGATTTAAAACTTTTTCAAATTAAAGAAATCACTTTCGTTGAGTGTAAAATAATTTTGCTGCACGAAATATTGTGCGAAAATAATAAAAAAAATAAATTACAATTTCCAACAATTATTATTCAGCTATTGAATTTAAAATTATATATATAAATGCATCAAAAGTAAAAGCAATTTATTTAAAAAAAAAAAACAAATCATTAAAAATACTTATAAAACTTTTATTAAAATTATTAATATTTTTACAAAATTATTATTTATAATTTGTATCATTTTGTTTATTTATACAATAAATTAGCTCATTAAAATTGGCTAATTAATTGGTTCAAATATTTCTATAAAAGCTTTTTATAGCTATAACAAAATATTTGACAAGCCCCGCTTGAGGTTTCCCCCAAATGAAACTCCATAAATCATCACAATTAACTGTGGGCGATTTTAAATTTAACAAAAAAAAAGTGAAGATTTTATACACTTACAAAAGTTTCTTTTACACAAAATCTTCATTATTGACCGATCTTTCCAATAGCAGTTGTATGATGTAGTGCTCCGTTCAAGCTTCTTCCGATTCATATATAGTTAAAGCCAATGAGAAACAAGTTTCATACATACACTTTATAGTGTCTATTATGACTCCTTCTGTGCGGCATAGCCTCCTCTCAAAGTGTCTATGCCCCTTGCTAGAGTATAAATACATAATTCAAATTCCAAGACATAATAATACAACGACAAGACGCGCGGGTTCAACAAACGACAAACGGGGTGTGTAAAGCTACGTAATGCCCGACAACTCATTAAAATTTTTAGCATTACAAAAAGTGCCGCTAAGAAAATAACAGAAAAGAAATAAAGATCACTAACAGAGACGGAGACAGAGACAGAGACATAGATGGAGATAAAAGTTAACATATTACTAATGGCATGTATTTTTGATGTCTCACATGTCTCTGATTGTTGGGATAGGGTATTACGCATGTTTTGGGTGTGTACACAGTAGACAAATTTATATTGATAAATTATATTTAAAATTTTCATTAATCGAAATAATGAAATATTTTTTTTGGACTAATAGCTTGTACTTTGGGATAAAATATAAATATATTTAAATAAATATATAATATAAATCTTGAAAATTTGAAATATTATAAACTAAAATTTTATTTTCTAATATTTTTTATAAATTCATAAAATATTTTGATATATTTATTGAAATTATTTATTCATTATAATTATTTATAGTTTATATAGTTTATTTATATCTTTAATTTTCTGCACAAAAATTGCCGAAAATATAAATCACATAAAAAAAAATCATATTTAATTTTAAGCATATTTATATTTTTTAAGTTTCTTATCATTTTCGCATTTAAAAAAAAAAAAAAAAAAAACGAAGAAAAACATTTGACAAATGAATTTTTGATGAAATTTATTTGTTTGATTTTACATAATTTGTTCAATTGTTTTGTGAGAAAACGCGCAAGCGAGCATCAGTTACCATCATAAATCATTAGAGGTAAGCGCGATTCATACTCAATCCTGACCCTATTAACCCCAACCTATCCTATGCCTATCTCTTGCAGCTCAAGCAGCAGCCGGCGGATGTCGTGAGGCAAACGGCACAGCGCCCATCTCCGGCTCTTGTGATGCATACATTGAGTGCAAGAATGGCGTCGCTGAGGAAAAGTTATGCCCCGATGGATTGCTATACAATGAGAAGTCAACTGGTTATCCCTGTGGTTATCCTATCGATGTAGAATGCAGTCAGCCACAGGCACGTCTACAAGCCGCACAGCCAACAGATGATTGTCCACATCAGTTTGGATATTATCGCGTTGGGGATACAAGTCATTGTGGACAATTTATGAACTGTGCTGCAGGACGTGGCTTTGTATTTGATTGTCCTGAGGGTTTGGCTTGGAATCCAGCAACATACAAATGCGATTGGCCCGATCAAGTTGAAGATTGTGATGTTGAGTCATTTTTGGGCTTCCGTTGTCCCGCACTAGCACCCAAATCTGAATTGCTTGGAGAACAGGAAGAGGATTATACATTCCATCCATCAGCTGATAATTGTCAAGTGTACTTCATTTGCATTCAGGGTCGTCCACGTCGCATTAGCTGTGGCGAGGATCAGGCATTCAATCAAGAACTGAAGCAATGTGATGATATTGAGAATGTGCCAAACTGCAGCAATGATATTCGTGCTAAGGGAGCTGAGATTAAGGCAGCACGTGCCAAAGCAGCTGCTGATCGTCGCATTAAGCATTAAGCAAAGCCATGCAGAATCATAAGCATAAGGAGAACAAAAATTAGAAGGATGAAATAGAATTCAGATTTTAAAATATGCTAAGCATGCAAAGAATTGCTCGAGTTCTCTAGTCTGTAGTTAAAAAGGTGCCAATCGATGTGCCAAAATTATTGTATAACTTTTCTTTTTGCTTACAATAAACAAAAAAACATTAAAAAAAATATATTCGAAATTCATTTTTGCGTTTTTGAACGTTTTCTTTTTAGCAAAAAGTATAAATTTAATATTTATATAATTATTATATTTTACTTTATTTGATTTTATTGATTTATTTATTAATTTATTATAGCTCTTACCTCGCCCGAGTGTCCCATACCCAATGGTCGCTTTGCAGCTGGAGATCAATGTGATGCATACACAGAATGTCAAGATGATGTACCCGTACCTAAACTTTGTCCAGATGGTAAATTGAGATTACTTCAACTATGTTTTTGTCCTTTAACACTATATGTTTACAATACTTAGGTCTCCTATTCCATCAGCGCACCAAGGCAACAGGTGAATGCACCTATGCGCCATACTCCACTTGCAAAGAGCGTGCACGTCTACAGCCAGCCAATGGAACTGATGAATGTCCCCGGCAATTTGGCTTCTATCCCAACGGTGATGAGACCAAATGTGGCGTCTATCGTAACTGTGCTCATGGTGTCGCTAGTCTAACCAAATGCCCCGAAGGTTTGGCCTTCAATGAGGAAACCTATCAATGCGATTGGCCCGATCTTGTAGGCAGCTGCAATGCTGAAGCTTATCTCGGCTTCAATTGCCCTGCAGCCGAACTTGCCGATGGCATTGCACCCGAAGTTGATGTTAGCCCTGAGGGTGAGCTGCGGTATTATCGTCATCCACAGACCTGCAAGAAATACTTTGTCTGTGTCAATGGACATCCACGTCTCTACAATTGTGGCAAATATTTGGCATTCAATACTGAGACAAAGCTCTGTGACTTCTACAACAAAGTTCCGGAATGCTATGCTCTGCTTAAGGAGAAACAGAAACAGAAAGCCGAACGCAATTTACCATCCCTAGGACAGGCTTTGCCATAGGACTTTTCTGACTAAGACTTTCTCTCTCTCACACTCTCTGTCTAGCATTGAGAGGCTTGCACTGAGAGGCTTCAGTTCTTGTGTAATTTTGTTATTTCTTGTAAATACATGTAACTTTATGCGTATTGTCTAATAAATACATAATACTACATAATCCAGATCTATCAACCTCTAATACAGTGTATTATGCATAGAATAAGATTACCAGATTATATTTTTATTCAGGCAATTGCAATTTTATTCTATTGTAGCTGATAATTCCATTCAAATGTTATTGACCTGACGGCATACATGATTACACCTCACTTTGGATTTCAACTTTTGAATGAACTGATAAGACTTGGGCGTAACCCAGCTTTCGATATATATGTATATGTACGTATAAATGTGATAATAATGCCATACAGATCTCCGGATGCTATATATATGTATATACATATATATACAATTAATGTGCAAGCTCAACTCATACATGAGTTCACTTTGTGTATTTAGTCTTCATTGATCTCTGTAGAGTGCGGATCAGTAGTCAATTTTTGTTTATAATGAAAATAAATTATATTTTACTAACATACAAGTATATAGCACAGATTCTGGCTATATATAGTGTTCATCTTGTGGTTGCAGAAGTGAGTATTTCTATATATGTAGTATGAATGTGTTAAGTGATTTCTATAGTGAATATTCATCTCAATAGTCATGTGAGTCAGAAAATGAACTCAACAAGATTTGCGGAACTCACAGCTACAAGATAGTCAAACCTCTTCTGGATTATGTGAAACAACTGCAGGATGAAGTTAATAAATCTGAAAGTAAAGATCGTCTCATAAAGGAACTTAGTGATAAAGTGCTACAGCTGGAAGTGTCTAAGAAATCAGATGAATCCAAAGCTGTTATCATCGATAGTTTAAATAATAATATTCATGATTTGCAGCATACGATCAAAAGTGAATTGCAAGAGCTAGAAACTCGTTTCGGAGAAACGCTTAAAAATGAATTAACATCAAAATCGAATACATTAATCGTGCTTAAAAATGAAAATTTAATGCTGCAATTGAAAATTGATTCGGATAGTAAAAAATTAAAAGATTTTGAAGATCAATTAATAAGCAAAAAAGCCGAAATAGAAAACCTCAAAATTGAAGCCAACAAGTGTAAGATTGAATTAAATTCTAAAACTGATGCAATCATAGATCTTAAGGATCAAGTTTTGACTCTAGAATCGAAATTAAATTCGGATACTGGAAACTTAAATGATATAAAAAATCAGCTAGTAAAAGAAAAAGAATCCTGTTTCGATACACTTAACACTAACAATAATATTATTGAAAATCTCAAAGCTGAAGCTCAAAACGAAGCTTATAAATTGAAAAATACACAAATAGAATTAAAGAAGCAACAAGAAATCGTTGAGCAAAAAGATCAAACAATTTCTGAGCTTAAAACTCAGATTACGAATTCTTCGGATACATTAATAGTATTCAATTCTTGTATTGGCTTTTCTATGTCATATGGGATTCAACAAATTAAAGTTCCTGGAATTAATTCTTTCGATGTTTTATGCGATAATCAAATCGCTGGCACTGGATGGACAATTATTCAACGGCGTATCTATGGAAATGAGGACTTCTTCAGGAACTGGCATGCATACCGTAATGGTTTCGGTTCCTTCAACGGCGACTTTTTTCTTGGTCTTGAGAAGATCCATCTATTAACAAGCAGTCAACCTCATAAATTGTATATACGTATGCAACTTTTAAATAGTACCGAGCAATATGTTCAATATGATAACTTTGCTATTTCTGGAGAAAGCGATAAATATAGATTGTCTACATTGGGCAGATGGAGCGGCAATGGTCGATACGATAGTCTTATCAATCATAAGAATCAATATTTCACAACCTACGATAATGACAACGACAATTGGATGGAAGGTAATTGTGCCAATTATGAGCATGGAGCCTGGTGGTATAACAAATGTGGAACAAGGTAACAATTTGATTAAAGTAATTTTCCCGAAATATTCACAAAAGTTTTATTTCTTTTATATTATACAGTAATCTCAACGGTAAATTTATTTCTTTTCACAAAAAAAACAGTGTCGCTGAAATGTTATGGACACTTGAACAACCTCTAAGAAAAGTTCAAATGCTTATTCGACCAAGCGAAAATTAGTTAAGAAAATAATGAGCGATAAAATAATAAAAAAAATAATAAAAATTGTATAATACGTTAAATTGGGAATAAAATAAAATTTTCTTTGGTCTTTTAAAAATTTGTGAATTATTGTAATAATCTTTTAATTTTTAGCTAGAAAGCAAAGTTATGTTCGTCGAAACGAAGATGTTATATCATTGCAGTCTTTGAAGAAAATTATATAGTTAAACGATCCGGCCGGTTGCTAATTCTGGGTAAAATAGTTGTAATATTTTATAGGAATATAAAATATACTAAAATCACTAGACAAAAATTTCTTTTCTTTTTTTTTAGGTTTGTAAGTTTTAAATTTTATTTTTATCATCATTTGTCAATTTGGTTTATTAGTTAGTTTATATTTTTGTTGTTGCTTACTTGTATTGTTATTATTATTATTATTATTATTATTATTATGATTTATTGGTAGATTAATTCGAATTATATCAATATCAATATCAATTTTACATATTTTTCCAACCATTTTCACACAATTCTATACAATGTTCTTTGACTTGTTAATTTATTTTCAAGAATTTTGCTGTATTGAAAAAAATAAATTTAAAATAAATAGAAAACTAGTTTACGTGCTTTTCGCTTCTTTTTTGAAATAAATTTAAGCTCGAATTTGTTGTTGTTTTTGTTGTTGTTATTAAAAATCTTGTTTGTCTGTTATCACTAATTAACCAATTGATTTTTGTAAAATTGATTGGAGATGCTTAAACTAAACGATCTATAAAGATCTAGCTAATAATCCTTCACTTTCCATTACGTTTTCGTTTTCGTTTTCTTTTTATCAATTTCATTTTCATTTTCAATTCATGTTTTTTTTTTTTTTTGGCTATAAAAATTAAGTTACATTTTTTAAGGTTTTGCTTTTTTTTGAACTTTTTGCACTATTTTTTTTTTTTTGCTTTTGTGTGTGAGTGTGGGTGTGTGTAAGTGTATATGTATATGTGTTTGCGTGTCTTTAAAATACAACAAATTATGAATATTTAAGTTATAATATTTGCTTTGTTTTAGAGTATGCTTTGTATGGTTTTACAAATGTTATTTTTTTCTTTTTGTTTTTTTTTTTTATTTATTTTTATTTGCGTTTTTTTCTTTTTGTTTTAGTTAAATTTATTTGTGTTTATTTTTTGTTTTAGTTTTAGTTTTATTTTCGTTTTAGTTTTCGTTTCGTATCGATTTATTTGTGGTGCTTGGCTAAGGCGACTTTTGTTTGGTTGTTTCACTTTGTATGTTTTTTTTTTTCTTTTTCTTTTGTTTTTTTTTTTCTTTCGTTTTTGTCATATTTGTGTTTTACATTTTGCAATATATTCAACATTTGTTGCTTTGTCTATTTGTCTGGTTGTCCATTGTCTGGTTGTTCAGTTGTCCAATTGTCCGTTGTCTGCTCACAGTTATCAGTTTTGTCTGGTTCCCATTCACATTTTTATACAAACAAATTATAATTAAATAATTTTAATTTAAATACAAAAAACAAAACAAAAAAAAAAACACAATTAAAATGAAAACACACAATAACAAAAATCACTTTTAACACAATATGAAACATGTTTAAGTTATATTTGAAACATAAACAAAATTAATCCTTTTTTTCCTCTTTAGTCATTACAATTTGTGCTAGAAATTCGGCTATTAAAATTATTTAAGTTCATATCATGACTCACAATTTTTTAGTTGTTTTTCTTGGTTTTCGTTTTTTTTGGTTTTTCTTTTGGTTTTTTGCTTGAGAAAAGTTTCCATTTTTCGTTACCGTTTTTTTTTTCGTACGTTTTTCATTTAACATATTCAGTCTTTCAGCTTTCAACATAAATAAATTAATTAAATTAATTTATTTAATCGCATTACAAAATGTTGCTGCCTGTAAATAATTTTGTGTTCTATTGCATTTATGTGGAAATTTTTTGTTTTGTCTGCCTTACGTTGCGTTACGTTTTGTTACGTTTTTTTTTTTTTTGTTTCATTTAAACGTTTCTC
>JBAMBR010005575.1:0-35041 GCA_037044475.1 Zaprionus obscuricornis | reverse complement strand
GCAACGTTTGAAGTAAATGATATTAAAATGTTATTCATACGACGTGTGGGCACAACACATTCAGCGGGGAGTTTACAAAGTCATTTGCAGCATTTCCGCTTCCTGCGGTGCTTAAATTTTATCAAAATGTCTGCGACCTGCTGAACTTAATGAAATTGTCTGTGTCTTAAAGAAATATGAAAAATATAATAATCAAAAAAAAAAAAAAAAAGAACAACAAAAAAGTAAAACACAAGCAAATGTGATAATTAAAAGAAATATAAAGTCATTAACCTAAAGATGTTTATAAAAGTCGTAAAATATATGCAAACATATATTAAATATTTTCAGCATTTAATTATGCATCTCTTTAAAGATATGCGTTCATTTTAACGCGCATATAACATATACATATGTGTATATACATAGCAGATCCATTAGTATTATTAAATTGAAATTGAAAACTCAATTGATTGGTTTTTTTTTTTCTCCTTTTTTTTGTTCTGTTGTCTATTAATTAGTAAAATAAACGATAAGCGAAACGTGAATATTTCATAATTTATATCAAATATCACAGTGCAATATGCAATTAATTATAATTAAAAGCAAATGTTTTTAATATAATGCATTAACAAATAAATGCTTACATAATTTATGCGACTAGAAATTATTGACAAAAAGAAGCAAAATATTTTCATAGAAAAAGTCAAATGATACAGTGGTCTGATCCAGTCGATTCTGCCTTATATATATAGATTATAGGAAATACATATACACTCTCTCCAGAGAGTGTATATGTATTTCCTATAATCTATATATATAAGGCAGAATCGACTGGATCAGACCACTGTATCATTTGACTTTTTCTATGAAAATATTTTGCTTCTTTTTGTCAATAATTTCTAGTCGCATAAATTATGTAAGCATTTATTTGTTAATGCATTATATTAAAAACATTTGCTTTTAATTATAATTAATTGCATATTGCACTGTGATATTTGATATAAATTATGAAATATTCACGTTTCGCTTATCGTTTATTTTACTAATTAATAGACAACAGAACAAAAAAAAGGAGAGAAAAAAAAACCAATCAATTGAGTTTTCAATTTCAATTTAATAATACTAATGGATCTGCTATGTATATACACATATGTATATGTTATATGCGCGTTAAAATGAACGCATATCTTTAAAGAGATGCATAATTAAATGCTGAAAATATTTAATATATGTTTGCATATATTTTACGACTTTTATAAACATCTTTAGGTTAATGACTTTATATTTCTTTTAATTATCACATTTGCTTGTGTTTTACTTTTTTGTTGTTCTTTTTTTTTTTTTTTTTGATTATTATATTTTTCATATTTCTTTAAGACACAGACAATTTCATTAAGTTCAGCAGGTCGCAGACATTTTGATAAAATTTAAGCACCGCAGGAAAGCGGAAATGCTGCAAATGACTTTGTAAACTCCCCGCTGAATGTGTTGTGCCCACACGTCGTATGAATAACATTTTAATATCATTTACTTCAAACGTTGCGTCGCAGCAGCAGTGGCAACAGTCGCAACAACAACGACAGCTTGTGGCATTTCATATTACTTGTGTGCAGAACAAACAGTCGCTCGTAATATTATACATACACCATAGCCCCCCCCCTCTCCTGCTCCACCTTGTACAACCTTCCACCTACATACCATATTACCATTCTAACAGTAAACTCAACAAATGCCATTCTGCCATTTCTCTACTCTGAGCAACAGTAGCAGTCAGCAGCAATGGGCGTGCTATTTAAATGTACTTTTAATTACGTCTTATTGACAGCATTTAAATACCAATAAACTTTATTTATAATTGCATCATTTTATGCTCACTTGAATTTTAACAAGCACTTTAGCATGCTGTCAAATTTCATTTGCAAATAATTTGAATAGAAAACGATAAATATATATGCTAAAATTATGCAATTAATTTCAAAATAAATAAAAAAAAAATACAAATAAATATTGTTGAAATAAAATCAAAGTAAATTACGCATAGACTAATTACACTTATATATTTATTTATTTTCAGTCATAAATACTATTTTGTATACATTTATGATGTTAAATAAAATAATAGACAAAATTCTTTAATAGAAATTCATTTTATTGATCAAAAATAATTTTATTTAACTAAAATATTACAATTATTAATAATAAAAATAATTAATAAATATTGAAAATAAATAAAATAAAATAAATAGAAATGAATAAATATTGATAAAATAAAATTAAAGTAAATTGAACGTAAACTAATTTCATTTATATTTATTTTCAGTTATAAATACCCTTCCGTATAAATTTCTAATGTTAAATAAAATAATAAATAAATTTCTTCAATAGAAATTAATTTTATTAATAAATATTATTTTCTTTATCTATTTTCTTTATTTTCTTCTCTAAAATTATTCAATTAATTTGAAAATAAATAACAAAAATATAATAAATAGAAACAAATAAATATTGTTGTAAATCAATAAATATTGACTAATTACACGTAAATATTTATTTTCAGTCATAAATACTATTTCGTATAAATTTATGATGTTCAATAAAATAAAAGACAAAAGTCTTTTATAGAAATTAATTTCTTTAATAAAAAAAAACTATTTTTTTTAAATTAAATAAATAAATAATATTAATAATAATTTTATTAATATTATTAGAATAAATATTAATAAGTATTTTCTTAAAACAATTTCTGATTTTTTTTAAAATGTTTCCCCAATTTTTTTTGTTTTTTTGTTTTTCTTGCCACATTTATTTTTTTTTATGTCACAAACTAAATCAAGCATGAAAAGTATTTTAAATGAGTTTGAAAGGAATTTTGCATATGGCTTTAAATTAATTCAGAATCTGATTTCAGTTTCAGATTCACATTTGATTTCATTTGATGAAATGACATTGTGAACACACATTTTGGTTTGCAAATTGAGTGTGCTGTGTATATATGTAATCTGTGTGTGTGTGTGTGTGTGTGTTTGTTCTGTGTAAAACACATATCATTTGACACTTAGTTGGTAAACCTGTGAACTACTAGTACATCATCATCATCATTATCATTATCATCATTGTCATTGTGACAGAGCTAACAACATTTGGTTTCTGCATCCCGCAAAAGTACTCTATAAGCTCAGCAGTATATCCTTTTAGTCACACAAAACTGTAGCATACATTTTGGGGCTATGGTAAAATTTTTGCACACAATTTGCTACATGACATAACCGACAACGCAAAATACTTTCAATGAGCACTTCCTGCACTCACATTGCCACACTGACTGCAAGAGTATG
The DNA here is from genome assembly GCA_037044475.1 of Zaprionus obscuricornis. Lineage (NCBI taxonomy): Eukaryota > Metazoa > Arthropoda > Insecta > Diptera > Drosophilidae > Zaprionus > Zaprionus obscuricornis. The sequence continues at coordinate 31,724 of JBAMBR010005575.1, read as the reverse complement.
AAGCACATAGTGAGCTCATGTAGCACACTTCCTTGGCAAGTTCCTCTTTGTTGCTATATGTCTGTGTGTGTGTGTGTGTGTGGAAGTCCCTGTGTGTGTCGCTAATAGACGTCGAGGGCTTTGCCAAAATTTTTTAACAACATGCTGCCTCACACATTTGTTTTGGCGTCAAAGGACCTCAACCTCAACTCGCTCTCTTTCTCTCTCCCTCTCTCTCTCTCTGTTACTTTCACTGTGTCTCTCGCATTGTGCTCATGAAGCATACCCCGTTCTCTCCCGTTGTTAAAGAAACAAATACCGTGGCCATTAATTTAGTTTAGTCCTAATTAAATTGCATACGTTACCATAAACACCCGCATAAAGAGAAAAGGACAGAGACAGAGAAAGAGAAAGAGAGAAAGATGAAGGGAGATGCAGAAAGAGTGAGTAAGCGATAGAGTAAGAACTGAGGAAGACTGTTTTGTGAGAGATACTGGCTCATTTATAAGCAGCTGACAGCTCAACCACGCCCAGCTATGGGCAGGGGCAGCGTGCTGGTCCTTGAGGCCGTAGTTTTTTTTTTTTTTTTTTTTTTGTTGCTTAAAATTCCATGGCATGCACACAAAACTTCCTTTCTGGCCAAATGCAAACTTTTTTTTTTTTTGGCCGCTTTGCCTTTGCTTTGCGCTTTTGGCGCTCTTTGTGTGCATGTATGTATGAGTGTATGTATGTGTGTGTGTGTGTGGTGTATGTGTTGTTTTATTTATATTTTTTTGTTATATTTTTCTTCTGTTATTTTTTTTTTTTTCCTTTTTGAAGGCTACGTGTTTTTTCAGCTTGTTTTTGGCGGTACATGAGTTTTAAATATTTAATGAGCTCTTCCAACTCTCTCCCAACTCTCTCTCTCTCTCTGTATATGCATTAGAGCTTTGCCTGCTGGTTTGTTTTTGTGTGTATGTTGAAGGCTGTTGCAGTTGCTGTTCTTTTTTTTGTGTTTTTTTTTTATTTGGTTGGTTGTCGCATTTGGCATTTATCTTGAGTCTTTGAAAACATTTGACATTTTGGCAGTTGTGTCCTTTGGGCAACGAAGCTAAAGCGGAATGGCAAACAAATTATGTGCATGTTTTCGTTTGCCAGTGTGAATTGCATATAGGTAGAAAAGTTTGTAAATCTCAAGTGGATTATGCATATATAGTATAGTATTGAGTGTAGTTGTTGCAATGCAGTTGTAAGCGAAACTTTTATCAGCAGAGACGACAGATGTCAAAAGATGAGCAGTTCTTTCATTTTTATGCGTGCTTAGAAAATATTGCACTGAAACTTTTGCTTGATTTGTGACTGTGTTTTTTTTTCTTTTTTCTCGTTTCACTTCGAGTTGCAAATAATGCTAAGAATTTCAGTTGATATATAAAAGAAACTTATGATTTATTATTCTTTATCAAATATAACGGAAATTATTTTTAAAGATTTAAGCTGCACTTTACGTTTGAATATTTTCATTCAAATTTCATTATATTAAATTATTAAATTTAATTAATTTTTATTTAGCAAATTTGAATTTCATGGATTTTTATTATTATTATTTTTATTTATTTATAAAATAAAATTCTTTATGTCATTGTTGCTGTTACTTAAGGTGATAAAACTATGAGTTAGTAACAAATTGTAATAGAGATTTTCTCACTACATTTATTATACATAAATACACAATGCTGCCACGCCCACTCACATAAATATACAAACACACACAGAGAGAGAGAGAGGGAGAGTGTGTGTGTAAGAGAGATAGAGAAAACTTTGCTGTCACTCCAAAGAAAATCGTATTATTCAGCGTTATTGCTCTTGACCCAAACCAACTTAGCCGACGGCCTCCCTCAACTTGATATTTCCATTCAGAAATGCTAAGTTGTTCTATATCCAAAACAAATGACTTTGTTTGCTTTTGCTGAGACGTTCGCCGTGCTATCCTATGCCTTGTTTTTTCTGTTTCTGTCCCCTATTCTTCCTGCATAGCCACGCCCTTAACTGCTGCGGCATATTCTTTGCAACTTGAAAAGTCAAGTGGTAGAGAGCAATGCTGCCGCATTGAGGGACTTTTGCCGCTGGCTGAGGACTTAGACTTTGACTCAGAGTCAGAGTCAGACTCAGACTCAGACCCAGATTCAAACTGAAAGTCAAGCAACGTTTTCTATCCACTGGCAGTGTCTCCAGTTTTGACAGAGATTGTAAATAAGTACATAGTATGTCAGCCACATTGCGTCTCCTTAGTTGAATAAGAATGAATGTTCATGAATGAATGAAATTGCTGCACAATTTAAAAACTTCCGCATCAAACGGCAACAACAATAACCGCAACAAAAATAGCAGTAACAACAACAGTAGCAGCAAAAAATAATGTGACACCCTTCTCCAGTCTGTCCACATCCATGAAATATAAAAAAACCTCGGATGCGCAGGTTGGCCATTCCATTTACAATATATATATATATATATATATATATATATATAAATATATAGTATGTACGCGTACTTTCCTATTTTTGGTTTTCTTTTCTTTTTTTCTCCCAATTTTTAGTCTTTTCTTTTTTTTTTTGCTTTCTATGGCTGCATTTGGCGTAGTTTTTCCTTGGATTTGAAGATGAAAATGCTTTGCGGATGTGTTTAGTATTCGCTTTATTTATATTGACAGGCACGGAAATTTTTGAAATTTCGCTAGACGGAAGTTACCATAGATATAGAGAAGCAAAAAAAAGAAGAAGATGACAGAGAAAAAGTAAGAGATAAAGTAAAGTAAATTGATTGTAAGCGTAAGCAAGCGTGCATTATATAAAGTATTACAGCTTATCTATTTGTATTGTATTGCTTCCTTATTGTGTCTATAGAGAATTTTACGAGTATTGTTAAAGGAATTCTCAGATTGAAATTGAAATATATTTTAAAGAGTCGAATTACGTTTCTTCTTAGTTCTACTAAGTTTAAATCCATTTTCGAGCATTTTAATATTTTATAGAAATTTATTAATAATTTTTTTTTTATATTTTCTGCTTTCCTTTTGCTTTTGCTTAAATTTTTATTATATTTGTCAATGAATTCGTTAAGAATTTGCTGTTTGCTTAGTAATCCTTTCTGATGCATGCATAATTTGGAAAACCTACGCAAAAAACTTACATACATATTTCGTTTGCCTTTTGACACCCTGCAACTCAAACCAATTTAGACTTTCTTTTATACTTAACTCATTTCGTTGCCTTGGGCTACATTACGTTTTGCCTACATTCTGCACATGCTGCACATTTCGTTTTTTTCTGTTTTCTCTGTTTTCTTTTAAAAGTGAAGAAGAAACCCTTAGAATGCTGCGGGAGCGGGAAATAACTAACACAGGAGCACATCCTGTGGGCATCATTTATGCAGGCGCTCATCTCATCGCGTTCTTTTTTTCTTTACTTTACTCTTCTTGGGCTTTGCATTGCATGTAGCGCATTAATTCATATACCCAGCATCCAGTAACTTTCAAAGGTATCTCAATATGCTGTCAGAAGAATTCTTCGAATTACAGTTTAAGAAAAAGAAAAGATTTCCCCAACTATTTATAACTTATAAATTGTATTTCTCAAAGCAAATAGAAAATTTTATTGTAGTTAAAAATTCGAATATAAAATGTTTTATTAGGTAAAAAATATTTTGTATACCCTATAAAATATTTTAATAATTTATGTCTGTTTTAACCTAAATCAGTCTCGCAGTGAAATTAAATATACATATTTAATTCCAATAATCAGGCCACTATATCATATAGCCTCTATAAAAAAAATAGGTAAAAATTGAAATTTGTATATGAGCTTACGTTTCTTATGAAATCTTCAGCACGCCGTAGATAGTTTTCCTTCTATTTTATTTGGATTGAATTTGCATTTCAAGCTTTTTAAAGATTCATTTGATTTCCATAGCATTCTTTGGATATCGTCTGTCCTGTTGAAATCAATAAATTTATCGTTGACTGAAATAATATAAAAGTGGAAAATTTATTGTAAATATAATTTTTACTTTTTTCTAATTTAATACTGTTATTAATTTATTCTCCACTATGTGTACAACCTTCGTACCACCTAGCTCCATGTTAAAAATTGGCGCAATTACCTTCATTCCACTTATCGTTGTCATGATCAAAGGTATCACATTGAGCAGTTCCTGTGCATACACCCAATATTGTCAAATTGTATTTATCATTTATTAACTTCATACAGCAGTTGCCTTACATATTCCATGAGCGGTTTGACCATCTTGTAACTGTGAGTCTACTCGACCATCACTGCCTCGCTATTGAAATGAATATACAAATATACAAATACTCATTTTGATTTCTCTAAATGCAAGCAAGAGATGATCCGCACTCGAAATCAATGACGACTAAATACTTTGATTGATCTTACGTGTTAGTTTAGCCAAAACATATGAAGCCATATATTATATATATATATATATATATATATATATATATATTTGTTTTTTTTCTTTCTAGCTATAAAATAAAAAATTATTCCAACAATTCACAAATTTTTCAAAGTCAATAGAAAATTTTATTTTATTCCCAATTTAACGAATTATACAATTTTTATTTATTTATTTTTTTTTATAATTTTATCATTCATTATTTTTGTAACTAATTTTCTTTTGGTTGAATAAGCATTTGAACTTTATTTAGACGTTGAAAAAGTGTCCATACAATTAAATTACCATTGAGATTACTGTATAATATAAAAGAAATAAAGGTTTTGTGAATATTTCGGAATAATTATCATAATCAAATTGTTGTTACCTTGTTCCACATTCGTTATACCACCAGCCTCCATGCTCATAATTGGCACAGTTGCCTTCAATCCAATTATCGTTGTCATTATCGTAGGTTGTGAAATATTGATTCTTATGATTGATAAGACTATCGAATAGAGCATTGCTGCTATATCCGTCTAATGTAGACAATCTATATTTATCGCTTTCTCCAGAAATAGCAAAGTTATCATATTGAACATATTGCTCGGTTCCATTTGAAAGTTGCATACGTATATACAATTTATGAGGTTGACTGCTTGTTAATAGATGGATCTTCTCAAGACCAAGGAAAAAGTCGCCGTTGAAGGTACCGAAACCATTACGGTATTCCTGCCAGTTCCTGAAAAAGTCCTCATTTCCATAGATGCGCTGTTGAATAATTGTCCATCCAGAGCCAGCGATTTGATTGTTGCATAAAACATCGAATGAATCAATTCCAGGAACTTTAATTTGTTGGATCCCAAGTGTCATAGGAAAACCAATACAAGAATTGGAAACTTTTAATTTATCCGCAGAGTTGTTAATCTCAGTTATAAGCTTTAAAATTATTTGATCTTTTTGCTCAACGATTTCTTGTTGCTTCATTAATTCTATTTGTGTATTTTTCAATTTATAAGCTTCGTTTTGAGCTTCAGCTTTGAGATTTTCAATAATATTATTGTTAGTGTTAAGTGTATCTAAACAGGATTCTTTTTCTTTTACTAGCTGATTTTTTATATCATTTAAGTTTCCAGTATCCGAATTTAATTTCGATTCTAGAGTCAAAACTTGATCCTTAAGATCTATGATTGCATCAGTTTTAAAATTTAATTCAATCTTACACTTGTTTGCTTCAATTTTGTTGGCTTTTATTTCGGCTTTTTTGCTTATTAATTGATCTTCAAAATCTATTAATTTTTTACTATCCGAATCAATTTTCAATTGCAGCATCAAATTTTCATTTTTAAGCACGATTAATGTATTCGATTTTGATGTTAATTCATTTTTAAGCGTTTCTCCGAAACGAGTTTCTAGCTCTTGCAATTCACTTTTGATCGTATGTTGCAAATCATGAATATTATTATTTAAACTATCGATGATAACAGCTTTGGATTCATCTGATTTCTTAGACATTTCTAGCTGTAGCACTTTATCACTAAGTTCCTTTATGAGACGATCTTTGCTTTCAGATTTATTAACTTCATCCTGCAGTTGTTTCACATAATCCAGAAGAGGTTTGACTATCTTGGAGCTGTGAGTTCCGCAAATCTTGTTGAGTTCATATGCTGCCTCACATGACTATTGAGATGAATATTCACTATAGAAATCACTTAACACATTCATAATATATAAAAATACTTACTTTAGTTTCTCTAAATGCAAGCACAGGATGAGCGCCATATATAGCCATGATTTGAACTATATATATAAAAAACTTGTAATTTAATTTCATTATAAAAGAAAAAATTGACTACTGATCCGCACTCGAAATCAATGACAACTAAATATTCTGATTGAGCTTACGTGTTAGCTTAGTCAAAGCTTATGAAGATACATACGTATGTATATGTATATGTGAACAGATAAGGAATTTTTAGATGCTGTGTTATATGTATATAAAATTTATATATGTGTAAATATATTAAATTTTTTACACAGATAAGGTTTATTTTTTGGCTCTTCGACTTATAACAATGAAATTATGAAAACAAAAATTGTATAAACAACAACAACAAAATCAAATAATAAAGATGAACTCAATCATGGAAATTTTTCTAAATTTCTGTATTACTATGTCACACTCACAGATGCTCATATATTGTAGGGTATCACATAGTACCATCAAATAGTTACTTTTCTTAACATGTTGAATAATGCAAAAACTGCTAAAAAAAAAAAAAAAATAAGAAAAGAAAAGAAATGGAAAGAGACAAACACTTTGTGCTATAGTGCATTTTCTGCATTGTATAAGATGCGTGTGGCTTGTGGTAAAATTTGCAGTTGCTTTTCTTTGGGGAACATTATTTTTTTTTTTTTCTTATGGTGTCGCCACACAAGCAGCAGTTGCAATGCAGTGAAGAAGAAAATGGGCATCAGCTGCGAATAGTTGACAGCAATTGTTAACGAGTTGCAATGCCTTGAGCTTGGTCTCTAAGCTTCTAAGTGATAGTTGGTGGCTGCCAAGTGAATTGTGAATAATTTTGATTGCAAATAAGTGTCGCAAAAAAAATGTTCATCATTGTGTAAGCTGTAAATAAAAGTTGTAAATGCTTTTAAAATAAAAATTAAAAAAAAATATATTTAGGTATTTTATTGAATTTTATTATTAATATTTAAAAGTTATAATTATTATTATAACTTTCACAAAATTCTAAAGTTCGAGAGAAGTTTGCACTGTATGTGCAAAAGATTATTATTAAAAGACATGAGAGATATACATCTGATATTTAATTGTAGTTACTTATTTAAAGCGTATTAAATTTTATTATATAAATTAAAGCATATTAAGCATAAGCATAGCCATAGCATAAGCACATGTAGCAAAACAATTATAATTAAAATTTATTCATGTTAAGAGTTAAAAAACAAGAGTTGTAACAATTATAATTAATTCTTTTTCTACGTTTCTTTCTATTTCTCATTTTGACAGCACTTTGCAAACCAAATCAGGTAAGTTAATGAACTCTTCAGTTCTTATTCTTGTTTGTTTTTTTTTATATATATATTTTGCTATTGTTCTTTTTCACGTGGAGCTGAACAAAAGCGAGTTTTTCGCGGAAATACAAATCAGTTTAATGCCAAATATTTAATTGTTTCAAAATGTTCCTTTAGCTGCGTTTTAAGCGAACTCTAATTAGGCAACGCAATATTTGATTTTCGCATGAAACTTCAAAGGCACGCCCGTACAGCTCCTTTCAGTCCTCTTCTCTCTCCACTCTCTCTCACTCTCTCTCTCTCTCTCTCTCTCTTGCTCTCTGCGAAAAAGGTAAATGACTCATTTAGTGCTGACAGTGCGCAGCGCTTTGATTTATGAAAGAGATGACAGTGAGAAGAGGTGACAGGCATGCTGCTGCTACTGCTGCTGCTGCTGCGGGTAGCGCGAAAGTAAGGAATATGAATTGTGAGGGGGCCGCTGCTGCTACTGCTGTAGTTGTGCGTGCAAAACTTCAGGCGCCGACAGTTTGACAGGCAACATGTGGTAAAGTCAACTGTCAGCGTTTGCTTCTGTTTTACTGCTATGTAAATATAAAAAAAAAAAATAAATAAATTAGCAACAACAACAAAACCGACAAAAGGCAACTGAAGATACTCAGAATAAACACACACACACACACACACACACGCATGCATGTAAAGATACATAGAAATATATTTGGATATAAAATTAGTTGATGTCTTTGTACAGTTAGTAGCAGTAGCAGCAACAACAGTAACAACAGCAGTTGTTTGGCCAAATCTCGTTTGATGTCCTCGTTAATCATTGTCTTCAGCGGCATCGCATCGCTTGCACTTTATGACCATTCATTTTGTAGTTTGTTGTCGTTTTGATTAACCTTAATTATCGCACGGTGCCATGCCGTGCTTTTGCTGTGCCGTTGACATTCGTTTTGCAAATGAGTAGCACATGCAACTGACCGATGACTATTTGTATTGTTGTTGTTGTTATTGTTGTTGTTGTTGTTGCCTCACAGCCAACAAAGTTTTGCCATCGCTTACATGTTGTTTAAATGAGAGTGACATTATGTGGCACACGTTTTCTACGGCTCGTATACAGAAGTCATCGTATTTGTCTGCAGACCTCACTGTGATGGTTATTGCTTGCCACCAGCAAGTTACCACCTGCCACCTGCCACCTGCCACCTGCTGTCTACTGTCTACTGTCTACCAGCTGCCAATATCAGTCACCACCGCCTCCTCACATTGCAATTGCAACTGCCAGTCGTTGGTGTAAATTGCAAATGAGTTTCTCTGCAGTAGCTGAATGCAGTTGAACCAACAGCAAATGAAACTGCTACACGAATGTTGTATACTCTACAAAAGAATTATTTTAAAAATTGTTAATTATATATTTAATTATTATAATTATGTTTACAATTTTTTATAGTTATACAAATTTAAAAAATATCCCAAAATATTAATTATAAACTTCATGTAGTCAAATTTCTTCTATAATTTTTTCTAGAAAATAATCTATAATATTTCAAGTTTACATTATCTACAACAAATTTACAATTTGCAAATATTTTTATTCATAATTATTATAATTAATTTAAATTTTTTTAAATTTTAAAAAAATTTCAAAAAATATCCCAAAATATAAATTATAAATTTCATTTATTCAAGTTTCGTCTAAAAATATTTTTAAAAATAAACTTTAATATTTAAAGCTTGCAAATTGCAAATATTTTATTCATAATTATTATAATTATGTTTACAATTTTTTTCATTTTTAAAGAAACTTAAAAAAATATCCCAAAAAATAATTTATAAATTTTATTTAGTCAAATTTCTTCTAGAAATATTTTTAAAAAACAAAATATTGGAAACTTCTATTATTTTCAAAATTGTATTAATAAATAAATTAATTAATTGTTTAAAATTTTAAAATTTTTTTGAATGTATTTCAAAATTATCTCAAGATATTACCTATAAATTTTATTTAGTCAAATATCTTCTAGAAATAATTTTAAAAATAATCTTTTATATTTGAATCGTATATTATCATCAACAATTTTATTAATTCCAAATAAATTTATTCATAATTATTATAATTATGTTTAAAATTTTTGAATGTATTTCAAATATATCTCAAGATATTACCTACAAATTTTATTTAGTCAAATTTCTTATACTTTTAAAAATAATTTCAACTAGTCTTTATTCTCAACTAGTCGTCTATGCTCTGCATAGTGTAGTGTATTTGCTGTGTAAAGAGATGCCTGAGCTGAAACACTTTGACATGCAAAACCAATTGCAGTTTAGTTGAAGTATTGCATGCGTCATTCATCTCTTTCTCTTACTCTCTCTCTCTCTCTCTCTCTCTTACTCTCTGTCTCTTTCACTCTGTCAATCTTTCTCTGTCTATCAGTGTGTCTTTTTCCCATACGCTCACACATCACATGCATCTTATACCCAAGCGTACTATTTGCTACCTTCCTTATGCTTTCTCACTTTAACTCTATCTCAGTCTCTCTCACTCTTACTGTCTCTCTCTCTCTCTCTCTCTCTCTCTCTCGCAATGTGTGACTGTGTGTTGCTGCGGTAAGTGCACATTAATTATGCTCTGTGTAAGCTCAACGTCAGCTTTATGAGCACAACAAGTATTTGTTATTATTTGCTTTTGCTCTATTTACTGCATTTGTCAATGACAGTGACTGCGAAAAGTATGTCGACCTCTCGTTTGCTACTGCTGCCCACATGAGCCGAAAACTAGTTCGCATTGCAAAGCGATTCACTTGACTTTGATCTCAATAAGTGCTAATTACTCGGTTTCCATTTTCTAACGTTCAGTCGCTTTTCACAGTTTTCCTCCCTTTACGCCTCCATGCCACACAGTGTCTTCTAAATCAAAGTGGCAAAAGTAGAAGTAGAAGCAGTAGCAGTAGCACAACTCTAGGCAAAGTCAGTCAGAGTTGATAGGCAGATCTCGAGGTCCATTGGCCTGAGGAGTTGTGCAAAACTTTCACGTAGCTCATTTGTCAATGCAAAAATATTTTTCGTTTTTGTCATCAGTTGTTGCTGCTGTTGCTGCTGTTGTTGTTGCTGCTGTTGTCGTTGCTGCTGTTGTTGTTGCTGCTGCTGTTGTTATTGGGACTAGTGACGTTTTGCTGGCTGTCACGTTTTCAGTTTGTTTTGTTTTATTTGCTTTCCTCGGCTTCCTACATGAGGTTCGACATTTCGGTTTGGTTTCGTTTGGTTTTTATTTTTTTTTGTATTTTTTTTTTTGTTCTTCTTGTTGTTTTTGTTTTATTGTGTAAACTTTTTTTTATTTTTTATTTTTTTGGTTTTTGCCAGCATTACGTTTTGTTTGCCAGTCAGCTTGAGGCCTGTCAATAAAGTTCTTGACACCTTTACTTCATTTGCCCAGATTTCTCTCGACATGACTTTAACTTTGCTTTCTGTTTGAGGCTTTTCCATTTTATTTCTCTTTCTCTTATGCTTTTTGTTTGCACATGCTATGTAAATTTCTTTCGTTTCTTTTATTTTCCTTTCTTTATTTTTGTTTATTGAATGACTGTGGCATAAGCTAGCGTTAGCGTATCGAGAATTTTAATTTCAATTTATGCAATTGATTGAGACAACTTTCGCAAATTGAAGTAACATTTGTCAATTTCAAATAATTTGCATTGTATTTTAAATTGAATAGAAAATATAATTGATAAATTGATCATCAACAAAAAAATAATAATAATAATTACAAAAAATATTTTAACGAAATTAGATTCATGAATTAATATTCATTTCTATGTTGATAAATATAAAAAATAAATTAAAATAGAATTTAATATTTTTTATTTATTTATTTATTTTTTTTTTTATAATTTATGACTTATATTTTTCAGCTGTTGAGCAACTTGTAAGCGTATGCAAACTTCATTATGTGTTGCTCAAAATTTTTCTTAGTTTTCTCTCGACGCTGCTTTTATATGTTAAGTATACGTCATGCTGGCTGTGGCCGAAATTAAGAGCTGACTGTGGGCGTGAAAGCGGTAGACAACGCCCACATTTTTGCATAATGTCCATTCATTTCAAGTAGCTAAAAAAAGAAAGAAAGAAAAACTAACAACAACAACAGTAGCAGCAACAAAAACTGTTTAAGATCTTGCAAAAATAAGAAAAAAACAATAAATAAATATATGTATGTATACATAAAACCTAAATCATCTTGATTGCCACCATGCGTGGTAATTAAATTCGTGATGTAGCTCTTTTCTTATTATTTTCATACATAACACACACACACACACACACACATACACACATTTCTTCTTCTTTTTTTGTAAATGATTGTTGAAGATGTTATTAAAGAGATAATGGCCTAAAAGAAGCCAAGGTGCTGTCATAACCTTGAAAGATCAAGAGTTCAAGCAGCCAAGACAAGGAAGCCAAAAAGTAAATGAAGAAAACAAAAAAAAAATAATCAAAAAAAAAAAAAAAAAAACAGGCCAAGCAAGCAAGAAAACTGACAAAAAAAAAGAAAAAAAAAAAAACGAAGCAATTAACCGTATAACTATTATATAGCCAAAGAATCCGACGAGTTGAACAAATGGCCAAGCACTGGGAGATGCCACTGGCCAACTTATGTTTGCACAATTCAATTTTTACTGTATGGAAGCAACGGAAACAAACAAAACATCAACAAAAATGAATAAGTAAAAAAAAAAGAGCAGAAGAAAAAAAACAAACACAAAAACAAAAAAATGAATAAAATGTACAACAATAACAACAACAACAACAAAAAAGAAATATTTTGTTGTAAAGGTCATTTGTTAGCTTTTGTTTGTCTAGGCATTTTGCAATTAGTTGCAACAAATTGATGGCAATGATTTTTTTTTTTTTTTCTATTGTTATTGTTATTATTGTATACCTTTTGTTTTCTTTTTCTTCTCTCTGCAGTCTGTAAATACTGTCCACAGGGAGTCAATGAGGACTAACAATATCAAGTATTCATAAAAAATAATTTTATTGTGTGACCTTTACAAGAGTCAGACAGAACATAAAGACAGAGAGAAAGAGAGAGAGAGAGTAAAATATAATTATGCCTTAGATTGCTGCATGAAATTGAGATATTTAAATGAATGAACAAACAAATGAACTGCAAATAATATTTTTTCTTTGGCTCGTTTACTAATTGAAAACAATAAAATGAACTGAAATTCGAATATTGAAACTATTTATTGTCAGTCAAATAACAAAATCTGCAAAAATATTTAATAATATTTTCGAAATTAGTTTTGCTAGTTGCTGCGATTCATGCATAACTGAATGCAGACTGATAATGTTATCAGCTACTTATTCTACTATTTGCATTATCTTATTTGCTATAGCGCTATGCTCCCATGCTTCCCTATATGCTTGACTAACTAGTAGTGACACTCAACGAAAATCTAAAGCTAAAGAATTTTGTTTATCTTATAAAATACTTGAAGCTATATCATGCATTTTGCTTATTTGTTTATTGATTCAATTTAAAATTCAATTTGCCGCCGTTTTGCTATGCCTTTTTGTATGGTGTGGCATGCTACATGTGGCATATAAAAGCAAAGCATATCTCGTTTATTATTTGTCTGTCTGTCTTTCTATCTGTTTGTAGTATCACTGTCCCAACTGTCTGTTCTGTCTGTTGAATTGTACATTTTATATATACACACACACACACACACACACACATATATATATATGTACAAAGTCTTTTCCGCTTTGCACTGAAAATGCTTTCATGATCCCAATGACGTGCAGTTATTTGCCGTTAAATCTCATCTACCACAACGTGATGTTACACTTTTTTTTTTTGCAAAATAAAAACAAAAAAAAGAAAACTAAGCCAAAAATCTGACTAAAAATAGTCGAGAGCAATATCAAAATATCAAATGGAATTTCTTATGCTTGCATTGAGTCTTTCTATATATACATATAAATATATATACAAAAAAAAAAAAAAACCAAACAAGCAAACCATAGTCAAAAGAGAAGAGAGAAGAGAAAAAACAACCACAAGCAAATACAGAGAACAATAAACAAATGTATATAAACATATTTATTTTTAATTGAATTAAATTATTTTTTATTTTTGCAGACTTTTTGCCATTTACTTGGCACACAATAAAAATCAAAAATTTCTATGCAATTTATAACAATATAAAATCTTAAGCAAATATTCTTGAAATTTTTATACACTGACAGCAGATTATTTTATAAATTTGTTATTTTTTCATGCTTTGCTATCAAGAATATCTTCATCAAAAATTATTATGTTCTAGTTTAGAAGCATCAAGCATGCTGAAAAATCAATTATATTTCTTTGTATGCTTTGTATAAATTAAAATTGTTTAAAATCTTGTTAAATTTTATTTAAAATATATTTTTAAATTTCATTGAATTTTCTTATAATAGAATAAAACAAAAACAAAAAAGAAAAAAAAAAGGAAAATAACTTGTGCGTAATTATTTCTTTACAAGAAGACAAAATCAGACAGCGTGAAAGATAAGCGTTTAGGTGGCAACAAAATCGCCAAACACACCCATGCCATAAAAGTCCTCAAGCTAGCATCTGCTCTCTCTCTCTCTCTCTCTCTCTGTTTTTATTTTTGTTTTCTCTTCTCTTTTTTGCTAATTGCAGTAAGTTGAAGTTTTTTTTTTTTTGCTTTCGTCTCTTATATTTTTTTTTTTTGTATATTTTTTTATAAGCTTCCATACTTCAAATTGCCTTGTGGTAGCCACAGTGAGGCAGTTTTAAGATTGTATGACCATCGGCGTGTGTGTTGGAAGCTCTATGAGCGTCCATCTGTCCGTTCCGTCTGTAGTTTAAGCCATGGCCATGGAATCAAGAATCAAGAAAAAGGCGAACCAAGAAGCCGAAACTGAAAAACTCGTTTCATGTAGCTGTACATACTTAAAGCTCTCTTATTTTGTGGGCCAAACATGCGGCGCCATTAATGACAGCAAAGTGACCCTCTCTCCAACGCTTTCCCCTATCTCCCCTCCCTCTGCCTATCATATGCCACCTTACTCTCCTACGTTTTCAGTTCAATGTTCTCTATGTCTATATGTATGTATGTATGTACTCATACCTTTGGCTATTTATAAGTACTTGCACTACTATGAGAGAAGGGAGAATTGAACTAAACTGAAGTGAAGTGAAACAACAACAGTGAAGAGAGAGAGAGAGAGATCTCGGACAGCCTAATGAGTGTCCATTTAGGGCGTGCATTTTAAAAATACTTCATTTTACAGTCCGTTGTATCAGTCTTCATACTTAGTCTCAGTCTCAGTCTCAGGATACTTTTAATAGTTACTACATTTATCTTATTGTAATCGATAGTGCATTGCAACGCCTGTCACGCGCGAGAATTTTAATCAGATAATAAATGCTTATACTATGCACTCGCCATGCTACCAACTAGCATTGAGAGTTAACTATATATAAATATATATATTTATACGATATATATATATATATATATATATTTTAATCTATCATCTAGCATCTAAATGTCGAATACTTGGCATATCTACACTATGAGATGCTACATTTTTGGCCTAAGTGGCCTTTTGCGTGTCCAGCGCGAGCGCTTATCTTAAACGATCTTTTATATCTCAAGTTCCTCTCTCTCTCTCTCTCTCTCACCTCTCTCTGCTACTCTTTTTCGTTGACAATTCTTTAACTCTTTTACTGGCTGTCTACAGCTGCTGTTGCTATTGTCGTTTATAGTATCATACTTATGTATGTCTGTGACCCAAGCCGCCTTTTCGCTGTTAGCACACTTGACTATCTGGCTGATATACCTTTTACTCTATGTAAAGAGCGGGTGGCTTAGCTCTGTAAGTAGAACTTGTAATACAATCATAGGAGATTATCATCAAATATTATTACTGATAAACTTTTTTTTAGCTAAATTAATTTTTTTTAATATTACAGGGTATAAAATAATAGTTGTTTAAGTGTTAGAACTTATAGATTATATCATCTAAAATTTTTTAAGTATATGAAAATTATAACGTCTAGTTCAGATATAAGTTGAGCGATCATTATTATTTTTTTTAGATTTACAGGGTATATTTTAGTCACTTATATCAGTTATTCTGTTAGAACAAATTATTATCTGAAAATAATCAAGAAATTTTACTGATCAACATTATTTAGCTAATTATTAATTTCTATAATTTTACAGAGTATTTCTTAGTCATTGTCACAGAAGTATCTATAAACTTTTACAGATGCATTCTCACTGAAATGTGACAATTTCTGTAGTACTTTTCGTCTCTCATTAAAGTTGTTACTCGTGTCATTTGAAGCCCATTTTGGTTAAGCTTATCTATCGTCGACATGTACTCACATGTCGTCCAAACAGACAATGTATGCAGCTTCTCTCCTTCTCTCTCTCTCTCTCTATTTCTATCTCTTTCTCTTTATTTGACTCTTCACTTTACGTCTTTTGATTTTGATTGCGCCATGTGCTTAACATGATTTGGATGTCTTGGAGTCTTCGCATTTTCGCCTCAATAAATCAAATTGTTGATAGTGGAAGAAGTAATGTTCATGGCGCTCCACTCAACTTAAGCACTTCTAGGAAAACTGCTGAAGAGTATTTATGTATGTATGTATGTATCTCTTCTGCAGGTGTTTCATACTTTACAGTTTTATAGCTTTACGAAATATACTCAGCTCACTGATTAGGCAATTCCCTCTTTGATTATGACTAATCGAAAAATGCCAGCATAATATATAGGATTACTTAAAGTGCATAGCTAATGAATGCATTATATGCTAAAGCTACAAGATTCATTTGTAGCTAATCAATTTTACTGTTAGACAATTTCATTAGTATTTTTTTTGTTAACCAATTTACTTAATAACAGTAATTAAAATTTCAAGTATTAAAATTCTCAATAGTTCTTAAAGAAAGTTATAAGAAATTTATTGAATTCAAAAATTCTTAATTTATATTGATTTTTTTTTTTAGTGAACTATAAAATTGAATAGATTAATCAAATAATTACATTACTTGTTATTAAATTTTATTTTATTTTTCTAATTAATTTGATTTTTTTTTTTTATAGTTATTTTTTTTTTAATGATATTTTTTTTTTTTTTATTCATTTATAGCTGCCTTTAGCTTTGCTTTTTCAATTGACTTCCTTGTTAATATGTATATTTTGATTAGCCCCACCCTAAAATAACAAAGAAAAAAAAAAAAAAAACAGAAGAAGAAGAAGAAGAGTTTTACAATTTGCAATTAAACATGAGGCAAAAAGCAAAGTTGCACGTTCTGTGAACAACACACTTTAAACTTCGGACCAACTATTTATGGCGCTAACATCGCTTGGCCGCCTGTACGTAGCAATCGTATGTTGTGTGTACTTGAAGTCAGAACAACAACAAGTCGTCTGTAAAAAAAAAAACAAGCAGCTTGACTTGAAGATACTCTGTAAAATGAAGTTATGAAATAATTTTAATGATTTTATATGCTTAACTTTATATATTTTTACAGTTATTATTATAAATTCAAATTAAATTAAAATTTATTTTTTGCGTTAAATTTATATAAATTCGTTTGACATTGTATATGCCCAACTTTATGAGTTGATTATTTGTATGCAGGGTATGACAACTACACAACATTGTTGTACATTACAACAACCTTGGCTTTGGTTTTGGTTGTGGCTTCAACATCAACAACAACAACAATAACAATAACAACAACCTGAGGCTCTCTTTTGACATTGCGTGTGCTGCGCATGCGCATTGCGTTGCGTTGAGTTTACTTTTTTTTTCTCCCATTTTTATTTATTTTTTTTTTATTTTTCTCTTTTCAATATATATATATATACATATATATATATATATATTTTTTTTTTTTTTTCTTGTGCTTTTGTGCTTTAGTGTCGAACGACTATGCCGCCGGCTGCTAATGTTACCCACTTCAATTTGCCATATTTATTTTGCCTTTTGCGTGTACGTTTATTGAAAATACTGACGTACTGACTTACCAACTGAACGGATGACTGACTCACTGACTGAATGACTTGAATGAATGACTAAATGACTGACTGACTGTCTGAATGACTAACTTGACCATTTGTTGGCCCCTTTTGACTGCGGCAGCTGCGCTTTTGTTTGAACTTGCATTACTATGATTTTACAGTGGGTACAATAACTTTGTCATTAGGCTTGGGGCTTAAACTGCCACCATAAAAAAATGTACATAAATATTATACGATAATATATAGTTTTAAAGATGCTGTGCATATATAAAAAAAAAAATATTTTAACAGCAACTGAAAATATTTTGCTTCTGTAAAATAAAAAAAAAAAAATATATGTGTAGATATTTATTATTATTAATTCTATAATATTATATATAATATATATAATATAATATTAAATAGTCATATATCTTGTACAACTTTGAGGGTATAAATTTTATTTTATACATTTGCAAGAGTATTTTAATTTTGGACAGAAGTTTGAAATGCACAAAAAAAGGCGTGGCAGATGCTATGACCTATATATTCTTTTTCAACATTAGCAGCCAAGCTTAAAACCAAGATAATCTCATAATTTAACAATTATCTAGATGCAAACTCTCGTATTGCTCTAAGTTTTGTATTGGATCATTAGTGATAATAAGTAGCAGAATTTAAGTTTAATAACAACTCATACATATATATCCCCCAACTTTGGTTCATATCAGAAAATCAACATATCAAATATTGAATTTTTATATGAAAAACATTTTGTAAAATTTTTCAAGGGTGTCAAATCTTCCATATATTAAAAATAAAATTTACTAATTTTTGAAATTCATTTTTCTTACTAATATCTTTTATTTAAAAATAAAAACAAAAAAAACATTTTATATTATTTTTTTTTTTCGGCCATAATTTATGACTTGTACGATTACTTATTTTAGGCAAATGGTTAATTTAGTTAGTGAGGCTTGAAGGTCTCTTTGGGGTCTCGACTTTGGGTCTTCGGTTAATGACAGCGGGCATAGCGCGTTTAATGAGGAAGCCTCCTCATACTTGCGACCTTGTACTCGTGATAAGCTGTTGAATGTTTTGTTAATTGTTTGCATGCGCATTGAGAACTTTTGAAAATCATTTTGTAGTCATAGTTTTTCTATTATGCAAATCAGTTTTATGAAAAATCATTATAAAGCTTAAAAATAAACAAATATGCAATGACTAAATTGTTAAGAAATCTGGCAAATTCTCGCAAATTATAAACGTTTGGGGCCAATGCTTAATTGCAGCGCATCTGCTTCTACTTGAGCTTCTTCCACTTGCTAGTCAAGCTCAGGGCACGCCCAAGCAGCAGTTTACTTCCCTCCACTCTTTCGTTTTTTATCTTTAATTTATGCTCGTCTCTGTAGCATAAAACTAATTAAAAAACCTTGACGTTTCAATATTAAATCTTTTGAATTGAAATTGTTAATCATTAAAAATTGATAAATTGTTTTTATTATTGTTCTTGCTTCTGCTGCTGCTGTTGTTGTTGCTGTTGTTGTTATTTTTGTTCTGCCTATGCGTCATAAATTGAACAGTTGTTCTTTAACCCAAAAGTGGCTTATGCCGGTAATTAATTTATTTTTATTGCCCATTCAAGTTTTCACAGAACTTTACATAATAGATATTACAGGTGGATGGCTGAATTAGTCATCGCTTTTTCTGTTTTACAACTTATTAAGTCTTATTAAGCGCTCAAAATTTATGGCACTGCAGCTTAAATCAATTTTTTTTATTTCTTATTATTTTTTTTTTAATTTTAATTTTTCGCATAATTAATTTTACATTTTTAAATGTTTTAATATTTTTTTTTTTACATCTGACACAGGTGAATTTCCAAAAAATATTTTAAAACTTTTTAGAAATAACTTAAAAATTGTCAAACATTTTTTTAACATTTTAACAAAATTATTTTTTAAATTTGTAAAATATTTTTAAAAATATTTTAAATAATTTTAAAAATATTTTAATAAATTTTAAATAATATTTTAAAAATTTGGAAAACTATTTTAAACATTTACCAAAATATTTGAAAAAAATCAAATTTTCAATAATATTTTAAAACATTTCAACAAAATTATTTTAAAAAATTGCAAAAAATTTTAAATAATATTTTAAAAACATTTTAAATAATTTTAAATAATATTTTAAAAATTTGTAAAACTATTTTAAACATTTACAAAAATATTTAAAAAAATCAAATTTTCAATAATATTTTAAAACATTTTAACAAAATTATTTTACAAAATAAGCAAAATATTTTTAAAAATATTTTAAATAATATTTTAATAATATTTTAAAAATTTGTAAAACTATTTTAAACATTTACTAAAATATTTAAAAAAAAAATTGAAATTTTCAATAATATTTTAAATAATATGTTAAAAATTTGTAAAACTATTTTAAACATTTACCAAAATATTTAAAAAAAATCAAATTTTCAATAATATTTTAAAACATTTCAACAAAATTATTTTAAAAGATTGCAAAAAATTTTAAATATTTTAAAAATATTTTAAATAATTTTAAATAATATTTTAAAAATTTGTAAAACTATTTTAAACATTTACAAAAATATTTAAAAAAAATCAAATTTTCAATAATATTTTAAAACATTTTAACAAAATTATTTTAAAAATTAGCAAAATATTTTTAAAAATATTTTAAATAATTTTAAATAATAAATAATAATTCAATAATATTTAAAAATAATAATAATATTATAAAAACTATTTTAAACATTTCAAAAACATTTGCAGAAATTATATATATCTAAAATTTAGATTCTAAATATCGATATTCTATAATTTTTCAAAATATTAATTTGAATTATTATTTAAGAAATTATTAAAAATATTGTAAACATCTTTATTTATTACTGTAATATTCTATATTTTCTTATAGTATTACAAGTATTTCTACTTTTTTATCAAGTTTTTTTTCGCATTAAAATAACTTTAGAAAATATATAATATTATTCAAATTATGCAAAGCATTGTAGTCTGTTTTGCAACGATTAGCTGAAAGACCTTCGCTACCTAATATTTATGATGTTTAGCGAGTATATCATTAGTATTAGAATTGTCCAGCGGCAAGCAACAAAGGAGCCACCCAACTAAAGCTAAAGTGCTGCCACAATTTGAGGTCTTATCACACTCGCAACGAGCAACAGCAGCAGCAGCGGCAACAGCAGCTACATTGAATTTTTTTGGCGGCATAGTGGAGGAAATGTGCAAACACAATGGGAACTGATAAATGCTGAGAAACTGTGGCTAGGGAAATAACTACGAATGAAGACTTGATGATGAAACTTGAGAGAGAGAGAGAGAGAGAGAGAGAGAAGGAGAGAGAGAAGAGGAGGAGTAGGGATACAATGGGCGTGGCTGAGGACCGAAGGGTGTTGCACTGAATAGTGCACTGGGCTGTGAAATGAAAGTAGCGCGTAGTGACTGACTGTCAGACAAAGTTATTCACTGACTGACAGAAAAAAACAGACAGACAGAAAGAGAGACAGACAGATAAAGAGAAAGAGAAATACTGAAAACAATGCAATAGAAGTTACTACTGCTGCTGCTGCTGCTGCTGCTACTGTTGTTATAGTTGCTGTTATTGTTGTTGTCAGTGGTAATGGAAGTCGTCGCAACTTGAAAGTCAAGAAGTCTGCGGTTTATCATTGAATTTCATGTCGACAACGAAATACTACGATGAAGGCGACGTGACGAAACATCACGTGACGTGACAAAACACATCGAAATGTTTTCAACAAATTTCAATTTAGAGAATTTCACTATCACATTTCCTGTTACATGCGTTTGTGTCTGTATATATATGTGTGTGTGTGTGTGTGCCTTTTGTCTTGCAATTTATTGCAACAAGTTAATTGTTTATTGTAGTTACTTATGTAATTGCAAGCAGTAGAGGCAGCGGCACTCGGCTGCAATCTATGCGCCGATTCAAGTTTCAAGGTGAAGGCAAAGGCAAAGGCTACGAAGACAAAAGTCTAGGAAGACAACGTGCAACGTGCTATGCAATCGTTGTAGACTTATGCCCAGTAGACAGTAAGTGTCTTTCTCTCTCTCTCTCTCTCTCTCTCTCACTCACTCGCCCTCACTCTCTCTCTCTCTCTGTCTGGCACTCCTTGAGTGTTGTACAGTCTGATGCACACGCGGATTAGATGACAGATTAGTTAAATGCGCATGAAATGAGCAGAAGTCTGGCCCGTTTGTTATGGCCATATAGAGGTGGAACGCGAGCCACTGTACTGGCACTGCGGCACAGACACAAACATAGTTCAAGTTCTGATCTGTCTTCTTCTATCTTACTTAAGGCGTTGCCATAATGTCTTCATTTAATAATCAGGCGTAGCAATTACTCGGCCTCAAGTTAGATGACGTCTAAAATGCATTTTAAACACTCTACAGCAAATTGCTTGTATTAATAGGCGTGTTATAATTGTCAGTTGCATGCAACGCAGCAGCTGGCATTAGCTGCTGTCTAAATTACGAAAAGGTCAACATCAAGTTACACTTGAGTTAATGAGACTATATCAAAACTTTAATTGTTATATAAATGGCAAAAAAAAAAAGTATTTCATTTTTTTTTAACATTTTAATTATAGCATTTCACAAGAATAACTGACATTGTTATATTAATACTTTGTTATTATTATTATTATTTTTTAAATATTTTTCTCTTTACTCTAATTACAATAATAATGAGCTACGAGATGAGATACATGACATTATACAGGGCATATATATATATATATATATATATATATAATTGTATACTGTCAGTTCTCATTGTGAACTCGTTAAGCAGAAGTCTTACTACAGTTTATTATGCTACTCTTACTCTTACTACTTAATGAGTTAATTTAGTCAACTCACTTTATGGCCATTAATTTAAACAGTTTCCCTTTCCCTCTTTCCCTGTACATGCTGCAACTCTTACAGATATTCATATTATTTTTTCTTCTTTTTCTTTTTTATATGACTTGGAAATGAAATGCAAATCAATTTAATTTTACAGCAATGCAAGAATTCAATAGTAAAATTTTATTACTTAGCTCTTTGATCTATTTTGCAGCATTTATAGTTGAATTTAATGACGAGCAGCATAGAATTTCCTCAACACACACTTTAAGCTGCAATTTAAGTCGAGTAACTTTTATGTAAAGTTTTTACTCTTTAAATTCTTGAAACTCGAGCAACTTTGTTAGCTCAATTATTTATTTTTTTTTTTTTTTTGCCATCACTTTTTTGCCATTTACTTTTGCAATTTCATTTCACTTTGACGAAAAACACCTTGCTGTTGTGGACAACAAGAACCACAAATGTCTCTTTGCCGAGACGAGAAGTGCAACCATTCTTTAACCACAAATACGAAAAGTTCTAGTACAACATTTCACAACGAATGAAATTACATTTGAAAAGTTATTTTATTAATGCAAATTCTTCTAGTATGATAGCCAACAATTTGTGGTTGGCAACGTCAAAGTTGTTCTTCTTTTTCTGAATTCCCTTGCACAATTTCCTAATGGCCTACAAAGTATTTATTATAATGGCAACCCCATTATTGGTCAAGAAACTAACACCTACAATATGTATGTGTACACACACACACATACAGTCATAATACTTTGCCGAGTCATTAATCGAATAGCTAGAAAATTTTAGCCTATAACTGAAAATATTTCTTTCTTCCGCATGGCGAACCGTAAAGAACTCTGCAGTGCATACTAAAATTAAAAATAACAAAAAAAAATAAAAATGAACAGAAAAGAAATACAAGAAAAATCTGCTCCAACTACCGCAAATGTTTGTGAAACTGATCAAAGTGGCAATTTTCCCACTTCCACTGCTGCTGCTGCTGCTGCTACTACTGAGGTTACTGCTGCTACAATAGCCATGGAGTTCTACGAATAAAAGTGCCAACTAGTTGCAATTCTTTCGCACAATCATTGAATTCTGTATGCGGCTGATGAGGCTCACGCATGGCCTGCCCCTTGGTATGCTATGCTGATTGTTAAGCTTGTAAATGAGAATGAGAATGAGATTGAGAATTGAGTAGAATGTGATCTCTCTCGCTGATATTGGAGATTGGCCATTCGCTCTGGCTACTACGCTGACTATAAGGCCAGAATTGCCCTATAACTTGTACTCTGACACTCAAATGGCAAATTGGCTGCGTGTTCAAGTTGTAAACTGCCGCAGTTCGTTGTTGCACTTTGTTGCCTTTGCTTTGCTGCAGTATTTATATACAATTTCTACTACAAAAAGTTTGCAATTTCCTGAAGAAGAATTTCACAGAATTTAATCGTGGACAGTGAAATGATTTTTTTTTGTGTTATGAAATAAATTTATAAAAATTATGTAGATTGTTTAAATGTAAAATTGATAATTCTAAAAGTGTTATTAATTAATTTAAAATAATAAAAAAAATTATTTTAATTATAAATTCAATATATAGCTGTAAGTTAAAATTTATTATTTTATTTTTTTGTATTTCTTTATATTGAAAATTAATTTTAAATTTAATTTATAATTAATTTTATATTTAATTAATTTAATAGTAAATTTCTAATTATTGTTTTTAATGTAATATTAAATTGAAATTTGCAAAGAGTGTATCAATTTGAACAGGAGATTGTAGCGCCTCTTAGGAGGCAGGAGAATCCAAATATGTCCGTCTGTCCATGGGTTCGTCTGTCTGTTTCATCCTAAACTATGCGCTCAATCTTAAATGAATCTCAATGAAACATGCTACACATACTTCCATAAGCTCACAATAAGTCGGAACCTACAGGATCGGACCACTAAATCATACACCTGCCATAGGAACGGTCAGCCGAAAATTGTTTCTTTTTTCTTCGTTTGTTAAGCTATTCGACTGAAATTTAAATTTAGTGATGACTTACATGTCTTATGTAAATTTGGTCTAAATCCCTACCACTAAGTCTTATAGTTGCCATTGAAACAATCGGCCCAAAATTGATATTTTGTATGAAAATTTTTCTTCCAAGACTGTAAGTGTATTTTTCTGGGGCAAGACTGCAAGCGTATTAATATTTAATTATATTATAATTATATTTTATTCATATAATATTTAATTTGTATTTAATTATACATTTTATTTTATATATAAGTTGATATTTATTAAAATATTTCATTTAATGCCTAAAAATCCATTTTCATCCACTATTATTCGAAAATACTTTTACTTTAACTAAAAACCTTTCTACTAATTCCCACTTAAGCTATAAATACTAATTCAATATACAGTAGAATCATTGAACAAAACATACAACAATCTGCTGCCCAAATAATAATAATATGTAATAATACTCCGAGCATTTAATCCTTTCGCTTTGCATAAGTCGCAAATACATGAAAATGTGTTAAGACGAGGCGAAAAATACAAATACAAAAGAAGCAAATATCAATAGTAGAGAATGGAAGAATGAAATGAAAGCATGGCTGAAACTAAACTAAGAGAATGAAACATAGAACAACAATGACTGAATAGTTGTTATTCGTAATGCTGAACGCAAAAGAGGAAAGAACATACTCGTCGACAAGCATTGTTACGTATTTGTACAACATTTTGTGGCACATTGTTTATCCTTATGTTCTTTAGGGTTCACTGGTTACAAGTGTGAGTTTTAGCCACAAAAACACACCGAATCATACTACACATTCAGACAAAACAAAAAAAGAAAAGAGATAGATAGATGTGAGAAAGAGAAAGGAACATGCAAAAAGCAAATGCGGCAAGTTTTATGTATTTTGGCATTGGTTTGTTTTGTTTTCATTCTATATCGTTTCGTATTGTTTGGCATTTTTTTTTCTCTCTCTCTCTTATTTTGGTTCTTATTCTGTTCGAATGTAGCTTGTTTTGGTTTTGTCGCATGCCACACTGTATGTCTATGTGTATGTGTGTGTGTGTGTGTATTTTGATGTTAATCCTATCAGTAAGGATTGCCATGTAAATGTAACACTGTGCAGCATAGCGAAAAGATAAAAATTTTTGGTAAAAACACAGAATCGAACAGGCCAATGAAGTGGAACAAGAAGAAGACACACAAATATAGAGAGAATGTGGCTCATAAGCTCTACAATATATATATATATATGTCTATAAATAAAATATATGTATATTTATTTATTGTCTGAATGCTCATCCGATGTTGTCTGTATATTTTACTCTTACTCCACGTAGTATTTGTATTTTAGTATTGTAAGCATGCGAATTCAATGAGTTGTTAACGAATCGCATTACAACAAACGCGACTATTCCATATAGACATATTCGTACATTGAGAAACATCGACATGTAATGTGTAATCAAAGATAGCTAATCGAATTTTTCCTCAACATTTCTATACAAAATTCATTTGGTAAATTTAAGCAGAAATCATTATTATTGCGCATAATTTAAGCTAATTTTTTTTTTATGAAATACTCAAAGGGAAAAAGCGTAATTCAAATATCAAAGCATAATTTAAAAAAAAAAAGAAGAAAATTTTGAACTTTTTACTAAATAAATTGAATGCAAAAACTTAAGTCTCAATGCAAAAGTAATTAAAAAATGATTTATATAATTTTCAAGCAATTTGCAAGCACTAAATCTTTATAGACAGTAAAAGAAAAGAAAAGAAAAGAAACTTGCAACTTTGCTAAACAGAACTTAACAAGTTTTTTGCGCTCGCAATTGAAAAATAAGTTGAAACAAGTAAAAGCAGCAACAGCAAGCAGCAGCAAACAGCAAGTGAAACAGAATATTCATAAGCTATTCATTTATTCAAGAATCTTTAAAGTAATTTTCATCGTGTTTGCGCAGCGGTTTTTCATTTCGTTTCATAGCATAGCGTTTGCTCTGTCCAACAAGTGATATTGAAAGCGGTCGTTAAATGAAATGTTTCAAGCATTTTGTTTTTTCTTTGCTCAGTTCCATTGAATATCCTGTTACAGCAGATGGCAGAAGTGCAGTCAGTGTTAGTTAGGACAGACAGAAAGACAGACATACAGGATATACGCGCTAAGAGTACATGAAGGAAATTCACAAGCAGCGAAATTTAGCGCGCATTTTGCACGTGTTGTTGCCATTTGCCATTGCCCTTTGCATAAATAAATAAATAAATATATACATATATATATAACTTCTACTGCTGTGCTGTGTGTATAGTGCGTATGTGTCTCTGCATACATGTGTGTGTGTGGGTCGCTTTGAGTGCTTGTCGTTGTTAACTTTTAGCGCTTGTCTTTTGTTGCCTACCTAAAGGCGTCTTCGTCTTCATCTTCATGTTCATCTTCAATCCACAGGCAACATCTTACAACTTCTGCTTGTTACCTCTTTATGGCTGTTGCTCGTTGGACTGTCTCTCTGTCTGTCTGTCTGCTTGTCTGTCAGTCTGTCTCTTTCAATGTTTGCTATATAAACGCACTCAATTTATCTCTCATATTATATTCACATTGCGTGTGCGTGTACCTGAAATTGTTTTCAGCACTTTAAGAAAGTATTTGGATAAACGTGAGAGACAGACAGAGAGAGAGAGAGAGACAGAGAAAGAGAGAGAGACAGAGAAAGAGAGAGAGACAGAGAAAGCGAGAGAGCTAAGTCTTATTTAATGTCGATTGTGACTTGTACAATGATATTGAAAAGCAAAGTTTGTGATTACATTTACAACTTCTATGCGTGCGAAATGTACAAGAAGAAGATTTTACTCATATTTCTTGTACATATATAACTTTTAAATTTAATAAACTCACAATGCACAAATAATAGCTATGGCAAATTTTACAGTTTATTATTCAAGTGAAATAAAACATAAAACGTAACACTTGTTGCAGCTGTTTCTCTTACTAACTTTAAAATATGTTTAAGTATTGAAAATTATATTGATTTTATAAAATTATTAAATATTTCTTATAAATATGTCAAAATGTTTAGCTGCAGAATTTATGAAAAAATTATAAATTTGAAATTTAAAAATTTAATTTAATTGAAAATTAATTATCTCTTTATATATTTTCAAATATTTAAAATATATTTAAAAAATTTTAAAATTATTTTGAATAAAATTAAAATATAATTTAATGCAGCATAATATAATTTAAAATTGAAACTTGAAATTCTTTGAATTTATATTTAATTTAATATTTCATATTTTTTTTTCTTCAAAATTAAATGGAAATGTAAATATTTATTTATATATTTAAATATTATTTATATATTTTTATATTATTTATATATTTTTATATTATTTACATATATATATTATATTATTTATATATTATTATTATATATATATATCATTTATATACAATTTTTAAAATAATAATTTCAATTGTTAAACATAATTTAAATATTTTAAAATTCAACTTAAAGCTTATTAAATATATTTATATACATTTTTTAAAAATTTAAATTTAGAAAAAAATTTTGTGTATTCATTTTCAAATTTATTTATTTTTATTTAATTAATTATTAATTTTTTAAATTTTAATTAATTTATATATTTTATTATTTCTCTTCTTACTTTAATATTTTTCTCAATTTTGTTGAAGTATTTCTTGCTCTCTTCCCCTAATTGATTTTTACTACATAATTCAACTTAAGGCATTGTATTTAAGTTTACATTTTCTGCGCTCACTATTTTTAATTATTGTTTTTTTTTTTTTTACTTTTGTTTTGCAGGTATGTAACCAAGGCCTTGACCAACCAGAAAAACAACAATAACAATAGCAAGAACAAGTCTTGTAACTATAAATTGGTTGCATAACATGTAAGTCAATAAATGCGCGACAAATTCTCATTAGGCAAATGTGTAACTACATTTACACATATGCATATCAGTCATGTATATGTGTGTGTTTGTGTGTATTTTGCATGCATTTGCATTGAAAAAAAAGAAAAAAACACTTATGCTATGACGTCATTGGTAACGCTCCTCAAAGTGCTGCTAACCAATCAATTAATGGCCAAATCACATAATGCATGTAAACGATAATGAAAATGAAAATGACATTTGTGAGAGCAAACACGCAACAACAACAACAACAACAACGACAAGCAAACAAAGAAACATAAACAACAACAACAACAACAGTAGCTACAACAATACAAATACTTTGCTACAGATGCAGATACAAAACGCCGCGTTCGCCGCAGGGGAAAAAAAAAAACTTAATTAATGAAATTAAGCGCGCAAATTGCTAACGAATGTGTTGCTGGCACTATGTGAGGGTGTATGTGTGTATATGTCTGTCTGTCTGTCTGTGTCTGTCTGTCTGTGTGTGTGTTTGTATACTGTATCTATATGTTATATTTAGTATCGTTGTCACTGTGTTTATTTCGAACACATTTTCAAATATTACGCGCCCTTCATTTTCTTGCTCTTCTTTTTTTTTTTTTTTTGTTCATCCATAGAGCGACTGTGTGTGTGCGATGTGTGTGTGATGTGTGTATTCTGTGCATGCTTATGGCACAAGATAATCGATTATAATCGCACCTGGTCGCCCCCCCTTAAAGCGCCTCCCACTTGCCACTCGTGAGACACCTTACTACATTTTGACGCAGTGGGCGTGTTGCCTAGTTTCGCTATTATTGCTATTTTACTGACATGCTGGTGCCGTGCCGCTCGACGACTGTCGCTCATTATGCGCATTAATGTCGCATTTTTGCTTTTCTGCCCAATGTGCACAGTGCGGGAATAGCATTTTTTTTTGGGCGCCAATTCATAGAACTGGCAATAGAAATGCAATGATAAACTTCAAGCGCTCCTGTGCTCAAAAAATACAAATACAATTTGTGCTACTGTTTTTTGTGGCACTACAAATACAACTATAGTTTAACTACAATATATATATTCTATCTCTGCGCTTTCATCAGCTTAGCTTTCCCTTTTATAGTTCGCGCTCTCTCTCTCTCTTTCTCATGCTCTTGCTCTGTCTTGCTTTTGCAAATTTATTGGTTTTCGCGGGCATTACTTCATTTTATTATTTACTGCGGCTACTGGGCTTAGTTTGCGTGTTACATTCGCCTGTAAATAGGCAGCAAACACTACAACAACAACTAGCAAAAAGAAAAAAATTTATATACAAATAGAATAAAATTAAAGCTGTCTGCTTGTTGTTGTTGTTGTTGTTGTTGCTAGACTGAGAGAATCATGCAGACACCTACGACGACTCGACATGGCGTGTTTGTTTTTCTTTCTTTCTTTCTTTTTTACCTTTTTTTTTGCCTGTTGGCGTGTTGCGATGTTTCTTTGCTGTTTTCTACTCTCTATACGCTTTTTGCTTGCTTCATTAGTGCCAATGCACTCGTCGAGAATCGAGAAACAAGAATTGTGAATCGCGTTGCAGGACAGAAAGACTAACAGAATGACAGACTATGTATAGCGCGAAAGAGACACCGAGAGAGAGAGAGAGAGACAGAGACTCTCACCTAATGCCCCAACGTTCTAAATGTGCGCTTTGCGCTGCTATGCTTTTCTATGATGAGGTCAAAAACAATCGATTTTCATTTCATTTTCTATTGTGACTTTCTCTATTCTCATTTCATATTTCTCTGCTTCTGCTTCTTCTTCTTCTTCTTTTTTCTTGTTCTTTCATTCTTTCCATTTACATTTGGCCCGTTTCATTTCGTTTTCTTTTTTGGCTCACGTGCTGCTCAACAATATACATTATATACTATATACTATGTATAATAGTTTTGTATGCGATTTATGAAACCAATTTCGAACGCTTTAAGAATACGCTTGTCACACGCTGCGTATGAGTAATGTCATCCGCATTCGATTATCACCAACATATTATAGTGTCGCCACACTGTCTCTCATTCATTTTCTATATATTTCGTGAGGGGATTTTCTTATCATTCAATTCTAATTATTATTTTTTTTTTGACTGTTTTATTGGCAAAGTTTTTTTTTTTTATGTAGATTATTTCTATGAATTTTGATTTTGTTAATTCTTAGAATTTTTTTTTTTGTGAGTTTTCAGTTTATAAATTAATTAATTCAGCTCTGACATGTCTATATAATTATATTGTATGTTTAATTTATTCGTAAACAATTCCCGTTGCAAGTCAAATAACAACTTTTTGTGTTTGAAAACTTATTTAACTTTTCAACTTGTATAACAATTTTTTTTTTTTTGTTTTTGCTTTGTTTTTTTTTTTTAAACAGCAAAGCGCCTCATCAAGGGGCAAAACTCAAACTTTTAATATTACATTTTTTCGTGTGTTTCTTGTTGTTGTTTGTTGTTGTTGTGTTGCCTTTTTCCCAAGCTTATATATATTTTAATTTATGCAAAGGAAATTTTCAAAAACATTTCGCACACGTGCGTGTCAAAAGCAAAGTGAACAACAACAACAAAAAAAAGCGAAAAGAAAAACAAGAACAAGAAAAAGTACCAAAAAAAAAACGAAGATGAAAACAAAGAAAAAAAAAAAATGTTAACTAAATATGAAAATAAGTTTTGTGTGTTTTCAAAGTGAAAACTTGAGTTGTTAAACAAATGCAATTGCGCAATTTAATAATTTATATAATAATATAATAATAACAATATGTACGATATATACATATATATATATATATATGTATATCTATATCTATGTAAATATATGTATATGCTATAAAACTGGTCGAGCAACTTAATTTGATATTTCCGTGACCAATGCAATTATATTTGTGGTCACAATAATTTCCATTGTATGTCTGTGTGTGTCTGTGTCTGTGTCTTTTATGTGTACATTACACTTTTTATGCGTGCGTATGTGTGTGTGTGTGTGTGTGAGTGTGTGGGAGTATATATCAGCACATATCTTTGACAATAATTGTAATAAAAATATAAAAGTTAATTTGATAAACTTAACCGTGGGACGCGCACTGCGGCAAATTAGATAAAATATGTATGTCTTACTGCATGCTATCTATCTCTTTCTCTCTCTCTCTCGCTCTCTCTCTCTCTCAGACATATACTCTCTCTACGCCTGCTTAAGTTCATGCTAGTAATAAATTAATGATCAAGCTTTATTTCTAGTTACATTTATTTTGTTTTTTTTTTTTTTTTCTTTTTCTTTTTACCAAAAATAGAAACTTTAATATTATTTGAAGGATGCGACGCTTTAATGTTGCGTGTTTAACTTATTCGTGACCCAAATTCCTAAATTCTAAATGCACGTACAAACAGATAGACAGATAT